>JADDOH010002933.1:0-81558 GCA_016648135.1 Agrypnia vestita
ATAATTGTAGAGAATTATTTATTTTAATTTTAATTTTTTTAAATATATGTTTTTAAAAAATTTAACAAAAAATATATGGAAAAATGATGTTGAACTTAGAAATACAAATGAAAAAAAAAACAAAAAATATATCAAATTCGTATATACATATATAAAAACAATAAGAAATTAGATACAGACAAGTCAATATTCTCTTGATAACTGATAAAATTTTAGATATGTTTATATTACTTCATATCTCACAACCCCATGTGCAAGTTTTTTTTTCATTATTTTGTATATAACTTCGCGTTTGTCGGTTCAAGTACTTATGAAAGCTAAATACTAATGAATAATTGAAAGCCAACTTATATATATATATATATATATATATATATGTGTTCTTTTTGTTATTACTGTCCCACCAAAGTTGGAAGTTATGGAGAATTGCAGTAGGTATAATTAGTAGTAGTTTATTTTACTACTAAAATGTTAATCATTGTAAAATGATATTGCAATACAATTATTTTTGTTTAATTGTTCATTTATTTTTTGTATTTTTACTCCCTTTATATTAACTCGTGGCGTCTGCTTGCTTGCCGTCAACAAAAACTTTGGATCGATTTTTGATCCTTTTCCCGTGATCCAATCGAGCTGAAACTTTGCAAGCCGACTCGTGGCGACGATCAAGAAGATCTATCAAATTTTGGTTTAAAAAAATTAATAAATTTTAGAATTTTTCAAACTTTTAATGGTTTTTTCATACAACTTACTAAGTTGTATGAAAATATTTTAATGCGTCTGGTAGACACGGAACCTGATTATAGTATAATTTTGGATTTTTGAAAAATTTTTATTACTCCCTTTCGTAGCGTCGCTCAACCGAACCCCAACGCGTAGGTTAAGCGCCAAACCAGTTTCCATTAATAAATGAGAAAGAGAGTATAATAAAAACTTGGTTTTTATGGGTTACTTTTTAAAATATTTAACTGCTTAAGGTATTTTTTAGTTTTCTTATAGGTATCCATTGTTATGAAATTACTTTATTCCTTGATGAACGTGGTGTTGCATGACTGTTCGATTAAATTAAGATGTATTTATATATCTTCTTATTTGTTTTCTGTGACTTCTTTGCCTATGGAGTATATTTGTGTTTTGATTTGATAAAAATTCTTTATGCGAAAATTGAATTATATAAGTAAATAAAATATTCAATAATTATATTGCTGAATTTGTATTGTAGATTTTTAGACAGCTATTTTTATTTAAAGAGTGCACGCCCTTGGTAGATAAGGCGTTTTTACCATTATGCCTACAGTCATCAGTATAATGGTACAAGTCAATTTGTTAAATAATTAATAAGTTACAGTGTTAACATGTCAGAATCGATCATACCTGTCTGGCAGCGTTAGTGAACTTCCGTTACCCGCCTGTCCGACTGTGTAGGGGGGGATTTATCATTTTATTAGTAAAGTAAGTAGATGGGCGGAGCGCAAACAAGCACCCCCCCCCCCACACACACACACATACATTCAGTGATACAGGGTTGGTCATAAATAACTGCCCCGCCTCATCTTGCCAGACATCCGCGCCAACTCACTTGATCTGACTCATCTCTCCTGAAACAATTGTATTATTTTCTAATCCCAATTCTGCTGATCCCACCAAGCCTTATGACACGGTCCGCTACGGATAATAATGCACTTACTAACATGTGTTATGAATTTTTTTTGTATACCGCTTTGTAATTATCAAATAAATAACAAACATCCAGTCAGGCGCTGAAAGGGGGCCAATGCAATTCCCTTATTTTTCATATCACGAAAAATCTCGACAAATATTAAAAATTAATTAATAACCAAATTAATTAATCAATTAGAAAGACATACAGAAAAATCTAATTCACGAAAAAATATTAGGTTACTACTGGGATTCGAACCCAGGTCACCTCCTTTCCGGGGCCGGTGCTCTGACCACTAAGCTATAGCAACCCTCTATGTTTCCGTGAATATATCGACCTTATATGTAGTTCTAGAGGGTTTGCTATAGCTTAGTGGTCAGAGCACCGGCCCCCGGAAAGGAGGTGACCTGGGTTCGAATCCCAGTAGTAACCTAATATTTTTTCGTGAATTAGATTTTTCTGTATGTCTTTCTAATTGATTAATTAATTTGGTTATTAAATATTTCACAGAACTTTGTTCTGAAAAATTACAACTTCACAAATATGAATGTGTTCTTGAATATAAAAAATTAATTATATTTATCGAGAATCACATTTTATCAATTATCATTGCTGCTTTTATGAATCTTATCTCTGAATAAGGCTGCACCACAAGGTATTCTTTCTTCTTCTGCCGCCGCCATCAGAGGTCGGCGATCATTCTGGCGATCGAGTTACACTTCCGTCTTCCTATGCTTCTTTTACCACTTATGTTCCCTTGATGTTGAGTTGGTTTAGACAATATTTTGATCTATTTTAATATTCTATAAGTTTTAAGGATACTAATATACATGGAATAGATTTTCCACATGAACTTAAATAACATGAAGAATAACATGTTGATAGAATATCAAATTGGAAACAATACAAATGAGAAAGGGAGTATAATAAAAACTTGGTTTTTGGGTTAGTTTTTTTAAACAATTTAAACCTAATGGAACTAAAACGCGAACCAGGAAATATCCGTTAATTATTGACTACATAAATATTATGGTTATCTGTGGGCGACGCTCCAGGAAAGGTGTTCGCGCACAGTTAATTTGATTTTTTTTTAAATTGCAGTAAAGTATTTAGTGGATTTTCTATTACAATTTTTCACCCTTCCAATTCGTGCAATAATACAAAACACTCGGTTGTTTATTACAATAACGATGTTTAGTTTGAATACTGGTGAAGCATTTTCAGAATTTATTATGAAGAATTTTTACTTTCGATATTCATATCGTTCCTATTTAGAAACAATCTGTAACCCGTCAAAAATGACAATAATTTTAATTTAGAAAAAAGAAAAAGAGAAGTTTTTATACAATAAAGAAGTTACCGATGTTACACGAAGCTACGACGGACGGACAGACAATAAAAGTGACATGGTTATTCACGCCCAACCCTGAACAAACAGTTGTTTGGAACGGTTCCCAGCTACTTGTTGATGTTGGCAGCCAGTTCTCGTAAAAGCTAAATTGTAGATGGGTAGACATGCTTTGACACCTTGAGGCCTCAAAAAATACATGCATAATCAATTTTTTTAAGAAACATAAACGTAAATAAATTATCTTGTGTATCTTTTTCTGGGATATTATGCCATGTATATGTGACCTGTGTATTCACGAATATTGGTGATGCTCATTCTATTGTTAGTTACTTACTTATTTGGCTATCTTCCGTCAAACAAACATTTTTATTTAGTGAGCAATGCATATTATTGATGTGTCAGGCTAAGTGCTGGTTTGCAGTACAAACTTGGACACACTCCCGACTTCGGTATGGTATTGCAAGGCAAACAAGTGAAATAAATTATAAATTGACATGAAGTTGGATACAGAAACGTCGGAAATAAAATATCTAACCGTAAGACGAATTGTGGCTAGAATTTAAAATCTACTTTTTCTTAAGATAAGGATTATTTAATTTATATTTGTTTCCCAGAATCAATACTAATGCACAGATTTTTTGCTTGTGTGCGCCGCACGACACTCGTACACCAGCACCACTAATGCCATCCTTATGCTAGCTAACGCTCGACTCGCCGTGGTAACTTGAGCTGTTCGTGCTATCTGGCGCGCTCATCTGCGACTCACAATTCATCGCCGGCTATAATAATTAACGCCGCGAATGTTTGGGTTCTCATTAAATGTACATTTCTTCTGACAGAAATCAGAATAACTCATTTCAAACACGCACCAGTTGTTTAACCCCTCAGAAAACAAAGGAAAAGCACATCACTTCTGACAGCACCTCTCTGCGAACTGAAAAACGTCACAGAGATAACATAAAATTGGTTAAAATTGTATTTTTTTCTTGTTATGTTCATTTGAAAGATTCTAAATGTACAATACCTATTTATCTTTTGTAAACCGGCGGTATGATATTTAAACAGTTTATTACATCTGGAAATTCTAGACTAACGTGAATAATCTCAGCTCGCAACGTTATGACCATCATGAGATACTCAACTAACATATTCATATTGTCATCATCATCACTCTTGGCTCTATAACCCTTGGTGGGTCTTGGCCTCCTCAAGAGTTTTCTTCCATTCATCTGGGTTTTGTACCAGCTCTCTCCAGTTCAGAAGATCCAAGGCAGATATATCTTTGAGGACGTTGTCGCTCCATCTTAATTTTGGCCTTCCTAAGCTCCTTCGCCCTATCGGTCTTGAGTTCAGCAGGGACTTGATGCTCGGTCATTTTTTTCTCATGAATCAGCCACCGAAGTCTTCCCGGTTTTATAAATTTGGTGACGTTTAACTCCTTAAACAGAGTATAGAGCTTATTGTTATAACTTCATATTGTATGTCCCATATTTTAAATACAAAAAAATAAATCTGTTTCTTTGAAAAATAGTGAGTCGCCAATTTTATTTGAATCTCAACTTGAATGAATAATTTGTGATGATTATTTTTGCAATGTTTCTTTCTTACAAGCACCATTTTCATCAGCATTTGGAATCATGTTTTTCATTTTTACCGAACACCATTCAACTTTGAAAAATGTATCCGGGAAACGACATTATTGTCACGGGACGTGGGAGGCAAATGAAAACACTGGAAATAAATGTCACGAGACGCGAGAGGCAAATGAAAACACTGGAAATAAATTTAGTTTGATTTATTACCAAATAAAGTCACTGAACACTAGTTAAATTATCGTACCGTTCTTAATTTCTATAGTCACTAAATGTCTCCGAATATTTCACATACTTATTATAGAACTGTTCCTTAAGTCATACTAATTAACGCCGTCTCTATTGCTTAGATCACTTTTAGTAAACTCTGTTCAATATTTATTCTTTTATTCCTCTAGTATCACTGCGTTTGTTTGCTTACTAATATCACGTGTTTGTTTGCTTACTAATATCACGAATCACTGATTATACTGATTCGCTCGGTAGTATCGCGGAGATATCGCCTTGTAACTGAATTACTCAACCCATGTCGCGTGACGCTTTTTATTGGTAAATTCCTCCAAAAGGTTCGTTCTAAGTACTGTCGCTTTTCATTGAGGCATTTTTAGGGCGTCACGGCGTCAAGTCGTAGAATCTTCAAGAACAAGAATGCGGTCACGCCTAACGGACTCTGCATTGCGTGCATAATATTGCGGTTACAGACGACTGACCCTGCTTTGCGCGACGTTATTTGGTTCTTATCAGCATTTAGTACGTACACAGTCTCGCTACATTATATACGATGGTAAAAAATTTAACGAAAACGTACTTTTTATGAGTGATACTGATACTCTCGAAACATATGTAATTAGTAAAATATTAAATACAATTAACCTCGAGTAGACATAAGATCTTATTATGGAAGGAAAGATTGAAGGTAGCCGTAGCGTGGGTAGGAGGCAGATGTCCTGACTGAGAAACATCAGGGAATGGACCGAATGATGAGCCGACGTCGAGGGGACCTAACATGACACGAAAAAAAGAAGAAGAGATATCATAGTTTACGTTTTCCAGTGATTTAAATGATAAACCTGGCAATACATTAAAATCCACTACCGTCTTCTTCTCCTCAGCATAAGAACCCCTAGTGAGGAGGACCAAGAACACAAATATCAACAATAACATTGTACATACATACTTTTGTATTAATAATAGTAATAATAATAATGTGTTTATTCCAGCGTTACCAGGTTATTAGTGCAAGACCTGGTCCGCCATATAGATTGCAAATTACATATATGTTATATTGAAGCACACGGAGAGAAAATATAAAAAGGAGAAAAGGGAACAAAAAGATAAATAATTAAAATAATGATAAAAGAAGAAAAGGAAAAAGAACAGCTATTAAATACTTAAAATAAAATATATCATAAAAAATATTAAATATGTTAAATTGTATCTGAATAGAACCTAATAAAAAAAATGTAACGTTACAACCAACAATTTACCTAACCGTCAAGGCTTGATGATTAGGCAAGTGGTTGATGATAGCAACGTTGGTCAAAGCTTAACCAAATAATTTATGGGCAGCCGAAACCCAGGAGCAGTTCGGTAGGGTTTCCAGTCATGAGGGCTGATAAGGTTCTTGGAACGCTTGGAGAATTATTTATAATTTCTTGGAATAATTGATGAAGCACTTAAGGAACGACCTCAGCAACCCTCGTAGTAATTAGGGTACTTCTTGTTCATTGCAAGCACATAATCACCTAAAAATAGGGAGGTCGATATGCTTTGCATTGCTTCGCAAAATAAACGCCGGTTTGGCTGTGCTCGGCTTTTCTAGTTCTTCGGATTATGGTGATCGAGACCTACAGAGAATTCTGGCCGCAACGGGGGCCGGGCCAATCAGAGAGTAAAACAAAGCCTAAAGCATGCGAGAGTAGCACGCTTGCGCCTTTATATATTTGATTGTTATGTTCTAGCGAGCAGCGTCTAATTTATTAGGTTGATGCATAATTATCCGCGTTGACGTTTAACTGACATTTGTGGCAATATAATTCCTGATTATGGTTAGGAAATTGAAATGCGCATCGCAAACCATACACACATACCTACGCCCCATTATGTAACACTTCGAGAAACGGTGGAAAGCAGCCGAGTCACATCGCGATCTCAACGACTTTCTCACCGCTTAAATCCACGAAAAAATACTTATCTGCTCTATTTTTTCGTGGATTTTATTTTTCTGTGTATCTTACTAATTGATTAATTAATTTGGTTTTATAAATTTTTGACAGTTTAATGAATGCGCGCGCATTTTGGGGTCTCGCATTCCCATACACACATTTCCGCTACAGTGCGCGAGCTGCGCGTGCGCAACTCCCGTTACAAAAAATGTTTTACCCTTAATGCGGCAAAAGAAGATAACTTCAAAAAATTAAGATTTCGTTTAATAATATTCGTTTTATTTTCGCTCTAAGTGCTTTTAAAATATTTTTTTTAATAGTCTTTCCGTTCGGGGAGTTTCCCACTGATTTCTCAGTGTAAAAGCTAATATAGATTAATATAATAGCCAGATTAATAAAAAAGGAAAAATATTTGACTACGCGGAACGATTAGCAAAAGGGAGGGTTACCAGTTTAGATGACGAGTTAAGAAAGGATCTTGGAATTTTGATAACCAGACTCTTCAGGCGACTGCGGAAGAGGACAAACGTTACTCCACTAGGCCACTTGACACTCTTCGCGGAATTACTGTCTTACAAGTAAATGGTAACTAGTAGTTGACGTTGACGGTACGCCGCTGAATGATAATTGTACATGTTACATTTTGAATTAATTTATGTTTTTGGTTACGTCAAAATGTATTATTTTAAAAAATTAACCCACAAAAACATTGTTTTTTTTATAAATCCTATATAAGCGAGGTCACAATTACCACTTTATTGTGTCATTTTAATCAGTTTTTGTTTTGTAACAATTTTAGATAAAGAGATATGATTTTAAAAAAAATTAAAATAGTATCAGATACATGCTCAAACATCTGAGATAAATTTGCAATTTTGTGTGCGTGTGTGTATGAGTGATCCCCAAGTGTGTGTAAAAATGCATTGTCATCGACATCAAGTCGAAAAGCAAAATTTCAGCTCGATTGGATAACAGGAAATATGTTAATTTTCACATATTAGATTTTTCCACAATAAATCAGACCGGCGGTGAACTTAATATACCTTCCTAAAAGATTTTTAAAAATTGGATATTCATACGGTTTTTTCCTAAAGCAAACAAATTTTTGGCTCCTTTTTTTATTTATTCAATTGTTAATATCTTATCTATAGATATTATCTCTTAATATATATATCTCTCTCTCTCTATATCTATACTATATCTAATTCTCTATATTCTATATCTCTACTATCTCTACTCTCTCGCTCTCTATCTTTCTTCTCTCTCTCTCTCGTCTCTCCGCTCTCTCTCTCTCTCTCAATCTCCTCTCTCCTCTCGCTCTCTGTCTCTCTTCTCTCTCCTCACTATATATATATATATAATTATATATTAACGAAATTAAGTAATTTGATAAAAATTATGTAGAAGTAAACAGCACTTTTATTACCTCTGAAAAATCACTAAAAACCAACATTTTCAGAATATTTGGCTCATTGTAGCGAGCCAAAAATTAAATTGAATTGCAACTTTTTTTGCATTTTTGTATAGTTATAAATGCAATGCAACTTTTGATATCTATTAAGTTTAAAAATAAATTTTTTTTTTTTCGCCATACAAAGTGACACACCCTACTGTCTAATACTATTTAGTAAATTTTCAGTTTCTTTTTGTACCAGCTTAATTTATATGACATTCTATACGCCATTGTTAAATATTATTATCTGTTTTCTGGGATATAAATATTAATCGCGAATTATGATTTTTGTTTTTTTAGTATTATCAACCAAAGATGATCATTATTATCAACAAAAAATATTATCAACTCAATACAGCGGTACCTCGACATACGAGTGCCCTTACAGTTACCGTTCGTGGAAAAGAAACAGCCCGAAAAAGTTGCAACTGGTCGTTCATCGGAGCTATTTAATGACACTTGCCTAACTCATTTCCGCAATATTCTGAAAGAGAGGAAGAAATAAAACCTCCTTGGACACATTTTTTTTTAAACGACCTGCAGGTGAAAATGAGGAAAGCGTGGCAAAAAAAAACAAAAAAAGAAGAGAAAAACAGTGACGAATATTAATCGAAAGTTACACTTTATAAAACCAGTTTATTTCTTGACATTCTCTTTTATTATGTTTTGTACAATATTTATCATTTAATAATCAATAAATGCATTTTTCTTATTCAAAAACGCGTAATAAAAACAACTGGGGTGACATTTCGGGGCTGGAACATTTTAATGGCATTTCAGTTAATTTCAATGGGGATAATTGTTTTGAGATACGAGAAATTTGACATACGAGCAAGGTAACGGAACGAATTAAACTCGTATGTCGAGGTACCGTTGTATTTCTTTATTTATTTTATTTCATCACTCTCCATCTGCTGATAGTATTTTTTATATATTCAACAATTCAAACAACTCGACATCTTCAACACGACAACCACATAGATCAAAACACACATTTAACACATTGCGTAACTCCACACGGCCTCCCTTTAAACTTAATTAATTTTTATCACACAGATCTTATTCCTTATCCCATTTTCCCCTTATCCCATTTTCCCCAATATATATTTATATATATAAATATATATACATAATATTTTATTACAATGCTAGAATTTTTTTTTCTATGTATATACCTCACCAAAAAGAATTATGATCTTGTGTGTGGTGAGGGATAACCACTTACAATTATATACTTAGTGTAATCTAATTAAATAACAATAAAAAAGGTAATAAACTATTATCTAATATATCAAAATCTTAATTAATTATACAATATATTGAATAAGCAGTCAAGTAAACAATAATTCAATTCAATTCAATTTTTATTTATTCCATAATATGTATATTACAAACTTTATATTCATGGCATACATATTATGAAGTTATATCAAATATATGCATATACACACATACATACATAGAATAAGGAGTCAAAAGAGACCAAACTCAATTACAAAAGTCAATTATACAATAAATGAGAACCCATTTGGGTTCACTGGGGGAATATGCATACAAGACGCGACCGCAAAACATTCGCCATCATGCAAAATAAATTGAACAAATCAAGTAATCATATAGGTATTTTTATCGATTCGAGAGAAGTACTCGACAATATCTCCCACGAACAACTCGTATAAGAACCAAAAGAAAACAGGATTGACCAAACGGCCACAAACGGGTAAAAAGTCACTCACCGAACATACCTCAGAGAGTCCGATCAAATGAATCCCCAAGTAATCCACCAATAGGTGAATTTGAATTTCTTTTATATATTATTAATTTCCCTTCATCACTGACGGGTAATTTTTTGCTTTATAATACTTGTCAATGGTATTGGAAATAGAACGACTTCCAAATCCGTGTCATCGTTCCAATTTAAATATCTGTCATTAAGATGGTCGCCGTCGACCATTTTGAATCGCAAGCGCGCTTGTCGCCTCGGCCGAGTGGCCTTTCGAAGGCGCCGAGTAAAAATATTCACCTGTACGCGGCAGTATTTGAGTGCGAGCCTGCGAATGATGAGCATTTTCCATTTGTCTCCGCGTGGATCGGAAGTGCCCGGCGCGCAGCGGCCAGCTGATGGCCGAGATAAGGTGGGCAAAAAGTACCTTCGACGTAAAGCTAATTTCCAACGCCTCAAATAGGTCAAGCCATCAGGCACATGAAAATGTTACTTTTTTATGACGGCAATTTGTTTTAGTTCTTACGGCGTCGGTTCTATTTTAAGACAGCGATTTCAAATGAAATGTACGTCATACCTGGAAAGTCGTAGATTCGCAATGAAAAAAGTGTATCAAAACAATAAAAAATAGTAAAAACTAAAAAATATATCAATTTAATGAAACGTGTGGGGCGCGATTGGTAGATTATTTTTTCTCGTGAACGAGAAGAATAAATCAAACGTAATAATTTCGTTGTCTGTCTGTCTGTCCGTCCGTCCGTAACTTTGTGTAGGGTAAACTGGGCACGGTTGTAACAGGGTACGGTTGAAACAATTCAAATATTATCGAAACTATAGCGATACAGTGAGGGTGACAAGGGGAAAGGGGCGCGGGCTGCACGTCCCGACGTGATCCACAGTATTGCGTCGCACTTCGCGCGCTAAACAACCTTGCAGAGGGGCCTATTGTGTTATTGTGACCAAAAGTAAGTATTTTTTGTAAATTTCTCTACGAAATAGCTTTATTGATAATTTATATATTGTATTTGAGTATTTGCTTTCGTACTTGTTATTCCTTAGAGTTTATAATAAGCTGTATCGTTAGTATATAGGTTATGATGCCTCGTATCTATTACAGATTGATTGTCGAAGTACGGGTATGGGTACGGTTGTAACGATTTTATTGGGGACGGTTGTAACATAATTGACGTCGCTTTATTTTATGTTTTTGGCGTTGACATTTATTTAAATTAGATTTTTTCATTTTAGATGCCTAGGACACGAGTAAGAAAGACATCCAGGGGGGAGTGCGATATAGCTTTATTTCAAAATGCATACGGTGAATTAAAACTTGGTACTTCCTTGAGACAAGCCTCTGAAAAGTATGGCATTAATTATGTTTCATTGATGAGATACAAGCGAAAGAGGGATGCGGTAAATGATGGAGATGAACAGGATAATGTGAGGATGGGATATATGGCACATAACAGAATTTTTAATAATGAGCAAGAAAGAGAATTTTCCAAATATTTGATTCGATGTGCTGACATATATTTCGGTCTATCGAAAAAGGAGGTAAGGAAATTAGCCTACGAACTTTCTGTAAAATATAATTTGAGTGCTCCTTCAACCTGGCTTCAGAACGAAATGGTCGGTGAAGAGTGGTTTCGTTCGTTTATGAAGCGAAATCCAGAGCTATCTGTAAGGGTTGCTCAAGCTACAAGCCTATCTAGGGCAACTAGTTTTAATAGAACTAACGTCAATGCATTTTATGACAATTTGCAAATTGTTATGGATCGTGACCACTTTGAACCTCAAGATATATATAATGTCGATGAAACCGGGGTTACCACAGTCCAGAAGCCTGATAGAGTTATAGCAAGACGTGGCACAAGGCAAGTGGGTGCACTCACGTCTGCAGAACGAGGCACTTTGGTAACTTTAGCGTTTGCAGCTAATGCATTGGGTAACGCAATACCTCCGATGTTTGTATTTCCACGAATCAGATACCAAGAACATTTTATCAGAGATGGGCCAGTGGGTTCAATTGGTGCAGGCAATCCATCAGGATGGATGCAAGACGAGACATTTATTATTTTTCTGAAACATTTTCAAAAACACACCAAAGCTTCTCTCTCTCATAAGGTGTTATTAGTGATCGACAACCATTCCTCACATATACACATCAATTCATTAGATTTTTGCAAGGAGAATGGAATAGTGATATTGTCTTTTCCGCCCCACTGTTCCCATAAATTACAGCCACTTGATCGATCTGTTTATGACCCTTTAAAAAAAGCAATAAACACTGCCAGTGATGCCTGGATGCGAAATCATCCAGGTAAAACTATGACGATTTATGACATACCAAGCATTATAACCACCGCTATGCCTCTAGCCCTAACTCAGACAAATATCCAGGCTGGATTTCGTAAGACAGGAATCTATCCATTCAACCGTGATTTATTCCAAGAAGTAGATTTTACGGCATCTTTTGTGATAGATAGGCCTAATCCAAACCCTACATATGAAGTGTCCATACTCATTCTAAATCAACAAAGCATCAGTCTTGCACCTGATGACGAAACACCACCGCTCTCACCTTCAATATTGAATGAGGATCTGCTTTCATCCAGTGTACTGTATCCACCCGAGCTTGAACGTCAATCAATTGAACAAGCAGTATCACAGGAGCCTCTAGTGGCAATAGTAAACCAACCTTCAACCAGTTCAGCAAGTCAAGTTAATGCAGAAAATAGTCCAGAGCCACAAACTGAAATACTGACTATAGAACATGTAACATTACAAAATCAATCAGAACTTATTCCGTCTACTAGCAAGCAATGTGTATTCTCCCCTGAAGTATTACGACCCTACCCAAAGCTCCTCCTAGGAAAATAGGAAACAGAAGTCGAAAAACCAAAAAAACTGCTCTATATATCGACACTCCAGAAAAGGAAGCTGTTAGAAAAGTATTTGAAGAGCGACAAAAATGTTTGGAAAGTAAACAGACAAAGAAGAAAATATTTGATACATCTACTAGAAGGACAAATAAAGGTGGGATAAGTAAGGATAAGGGTAAAGGCAATGGCAAAAAATCGAAGCCTAATACACCACTGGATTCATCGGAAGAAGATGAATATTATTGCATTATTTGTCTAGAAGCGTATTCAAATAGTCGACCTGGAGACAAAAGGACTCAGTGCCAAGGGGGCTGTAGATTGTGGTCTCATGTAGCCTGCACAGATGAGAGTCGTTATTACGTATGCCATAACTGCAGTGACTCTGATTAAGTCTTAGTAGGTATTTAGTTTAAACTTCGATAGTTATAGAATAAAGTTTAACGTTTTTGGCAATAAAAAATATTAAAATTATCAAATTATTTTTTATTTCTTACTGTTATAAATGTCCCCGATCGCTGTTACAACCGCCCCTGGTATGGGTATAATTGTAACAAACGCTCATGGTCATAACATTGCATCAGTTCTGCTATATGAGTTTACGTGGGCTCTTGATTTAGGTTTTATTTTAAAGACAAATAACCATTCTTTCATTTCAATTGCTTAAAATGTTGTTTATAGCTATTGTGTCTCTGCTGTGAACATTTATACAAAAATTGTTACAACCGTACCCAGTGTACCCTAATGTCCGCAATTTCGTTCCAATTCACGGCTCAAAAGACAAATTAAATGGCCTGAGATGGGACTTGAACCTCAGAACAACAAAGCCGAACCGACCGCCTAACGCATGTTGCTACCATAGCCTCTCCATGGACCGCCAAAAAGATACTTTAAATATGTACCTACTAGGGCTTAGCAAAGACGCGAAGCATTTCATGTTTCGCCCGGCACAATTGCCAGGGTTGGAAATAGTACCTTTATTAACGGCAGGGGAAATATAAAAAAAATGGTCAAATATTTTGATTAAAGTTGTTATTACTATTTCATGAGTGTCGGCCACAAATAAGTAAACACTTATTATTTAGGAACCGGCATGTAAAAGTACCGTCATTTTTGACGGGTAAAAGTAATATTGTTTGATTGAATGAGAATGGAATCACGGACACTCACTAAAACAATGCTGAAGCGATTCGAGCATTCGAGATGCAGCGAACATTGAACAGAACTTACCAAAAGTGATCTAAGCAATAGAGACAGCGTTAATTAGTGCGAATTAAGGAACAGTTCAATAATAAGTGTGTGAAATATTTGGAGACATTTATTGACTATAAAAATTAAGAACGGTACTATAATTGAATTCGTGTTCAGTGACTTTCTTTGGTAAAAAATTTTACTAAATTAATTTCCAGTGTTTTCATTTGCCTCCCAAAGCCACGTCAAAACTGACGACATGCGCGATGTTGCGCAATGCGGTCAATAATGATTGTTGTGATAACGCAAACCGATCAGAAGAGACCCGCTGGTTTAGGAGGTATGGCGTGGTGGTATTCAAGAGTATATTTTCACCAGTACGAGCTGCCTCTACCCTACCTTTGCATTCGACTATCATCCCTTAAAAAGATTCCAAGAGAAGGAAGCTGGATCTACGAAGTTTCCGTTTTATTTCGACTGAAATTCAACCCTAGCTACGCGATGTTTGTTCTAATGACGGGAGGGATGGATTCCTGTATACACCCTCCGGCACCGTTGGGAAGGCACTGCATTGCAGCGCCCCATCGAACTATATAGTAAAACGAATAAAAAAATTGACCAGAGGTTTTACTGATATTTAACTGGGATGCTCTTCAACTCCTTATTGCATCGATATAAGTAACATAATAATAGATATCGGAGAAATTACGCATGATCGGAATCCTTCGTTTATATTTACGTTTATGAAAATTATTTTATAACTAAGTCATTATTTATTATTAACTAGTTTATTATTAATTCATCATTAAAAGTGTACTGTGCAATTATGTAGTAGAGTGAACGTCTTTGACTTTGAAGGTAATGGTGTCTAGTTCAGTTCATAGAGATGTTCTTCCAATTTGCTCTTCAATTGTTCTGTATCCTTTATGTTTTTCATTTCAATTGGGAGGTTGTTATGAAAAGTTCATAAAATATTTATATAGTGTTTATAACATATTTTAACAGTCAGTGTAACGCATAAAGCGTTAAGCTAAATATAATAATTTCGTTGCCTCTCTTTGTCCTGAAACTCCGTAACTTATTGGAATTCACGACTATAAAACAAAATTACACGACTCGAACCTCGGACGCGCGGACTAAACGACATACCCACCACCGCTCCTCTCTGGCTCGTCAAAAATGTACTACACCATACATTAATTTACGCCTTCTCCGTAATTTTTCACGAGTGTGTGGCTAGTTGTGTATAATTTTGTAAAATCTAGTGTAGTTCTTGAACCGTATCTTATTTTGGAAATTCATAAGGTTTTTATGATTTTTTTTAATAATATTATTTGAGTTATAATTATTGACTTTAGGATAAATAATTAAGTCCCTCTTCATCTAATAATGTGCCATACTGTAAGAGATATTGCACCATGGCGTATCGTTGCCGCCTTCAGGTTTGCTTGCCCGCGTTGCACGAAGTTACGGGACAGACAGACAGGCAGACGAACGGACAAAGAAATTAATACGTTTGATTAATTTCCTTCCATCTGACAAGCTGAGGACATTGAGTTTTTTCACAAACATGTTGTAAATAATTGAAGAAATGGGTTGATATAATTTAAAATTAACAAATCTTAAAGACTTGACTGAATTCTCTCAATGGTTTGTAAATGTACATTCTGTCAGGAGGACCATGCAACTGAAACTGTGTTTGAAAATTTGAAATATTTGGCTATTCTCAATGTAAATCCACCATTAAACGAAATTTAAAATGTTTTCCATTGTTAACGTTCACAGTTCTGTGGAGATCGTTCCGTGTTGTTCGGGAAGCGCTTCAAATATTGCCTTTTCAATTAGAGGCGATCTTCGCCCAGCTAGACTCTACCGCAGCAGAGATTACGGACATAAAAATGCTCCTTCACAATTATAACATTGAGAATTTAAATAGCGCCATATTTGTAAAAAAAAATCATGTTTCTTATTATTGTACCAACTAGCTATAACCCGTCAAAAATTACGTACATTTTTTTTATATACAGGGTGTACCAAAGCTAGCAGCAGAAACTTGGCCGGTAGATTCCTGCCTATATTATGAGTCTAAAATGTTCAAGCAGCCGTGACCTAATATCAATAGTTGTGGATATATGCGATATCAAAGTTTGCAGTTTTTTTTCAATATTTCTGACTAATTTTTTTGCAAAAAGTTAAACTATCATTACAGTAACTTGCTCAGTCATTTGCTTCGATACAACTTAAATAAAATGATAAAAAACTTTAAAAAAAAACTTTTTTAAATTTTTGAAAGATTTTTATCATTTTATTCGACTTAACTTCGTATTAAAGCGAATGATTTTTTTATGATCGATATAAGGTACTGTTATGATAGTACAACTTTTTGCAAAAAAGAAGTCAGAAATATTGAAAAAAAATTCACGCTTCGATATTGCATATCTCCGTAATTATTAACATTAGGTCATGGTTGCTTGAACATTTTAAACTCATAACCAAGCGCGGATCCAGGGGGGGGGTCATGGGGGTCAGTGGGCTGGGTCCAGAACCTAGGTGGACCACTAATTAAAATACTCATACTCACATTCAGTCACTTAGTAACTTTTTTATTTTTTAGGTACTACTGTATCTTTAAGCAGAATACTGCAATCGAACTCGATTGATTTAAAAAAAGCTGTGGATGCTATTAATGATACTATAAGTGTTCTACAAAATAAAAGAGAAAATGCGGACGTAATTTACCGACAGTTTTTTGAAGAGGCTAAAGAAGTAGCTGAGCAGCTAGATGTAGAAATTAAATGTCCCAGAATAGTGTCAAGACAAATACATAGGACCAATAACCAACCTGCTCAATCTGCTGAAGAATATTTCCGCAGAGCCATATACACTAGGCTGTCCCGATAAATTTTTTTTTGACTTATCTTAACACAAGACCTCTCAAAACTTGCGTAATTGAGCGTAAATTACCAAAATAATTTTAAAAATAAAATAAAACTATATCTTTAGGGTTTTACCGATCTACAAAATTTTGAAAAATTGACATTTTTATGGTGATATTTCGCTATCCTCAATTTTGGCTCCTGAACTAAATACAAAAAAAATATTGACTTTTTATTCTATTTAGGTGTAAATCATACATGACGTTTCGATTTGCATGCAACAACACGTTACCAGCAACTTCGAATTTGTTAGGTTTCAACCTGCAAATACCCTCAAGTTTGAACTTGTTTTGAGGACTTTCTTGACTTGACTCGCGAGTGTTTTCTTCGTAGCCAAAATAATTTTTATGCCATAAAAGTATCATGGCGATTGTTACAGTAGTAAAAGCGGACTTTGTGATTTTTAAATAAGAAGTTAGAGGTCGTAGTCAGACTACTTATGCTATGTTCGGACCATACAAAAAACTTGACAATCAGCAGCTACCAACTATAAGGGACGTCATTTAATTTATTTTATTTGTCAAGAACGACCTGAAATTTACCTATAATTGAAAAGATCCATCCAAATCAGATATATATGTGATTGTTTCCGAAGAAATCAACAATATTTGGACCAAAACTTCGATTCCAACTAAGGAACGAGTTATTTAATTACTGAAATCCAATTTCGAAAAGCATCTCAATTTGAAAAGATAGTGAAAAAAATCTGTGATAGATACGGTTTATCCACGAAATCTGCTGCTGTTGCTTCTGCGGTTTCGACTGACGTCGACTGACGTCGGCTTGGTTTCTACCGAAGATTTAACTCTGGTTATTGATAAAAATAAGATCTACAGAGATGTATCTAAAGCCCGGAAGCTTCAAAAGATATTGGAGGTATTGTTATAAAAAGCATTTACTATGATGGACGAAAAGACCATCGCAAAGAAGTTTTAGAAGACCACATCTCAATTTTAGCACAGCCTGGATACATTTATTTGGGACACACAATACCGAAAGACGTGGCACTGCAAAAGGAATTCTTACTTCGATCACAACTTTAGTAGAGGGTCGAGGTTGGAATTAAGATGACGTGATTTGCGTTGAATGTGACGGAACTGCTACTAAAACCGATTGGAAGGGTTTAATTCAATATTTAGAGGAGTATTTGCAGAGACCGTTACAATGGTGTGTTTGTATGATTTTACCCCTTCGTCATTTATTCTTGACCTTTGATGGTTGCACTTCGGGTCCTAGTGAATATAACAGCCGCCTCACAAAGTGTAACTGACGTTACTTCTAGAGATGGCTTTATAGAACCAGGATGCAATCTCGAGCAGAAATGCCAAATTTTGGACACAAAAATAAGTTTAAACCTTTAGTTTTTGTCATTGATTATAATCTATATTTTGTTTATTTTATTTTCTTGAGCTTTGTTTCATTAATTTCAATACTAAAATACCTTTTAAACATGATTTTTTTTATTATTTTAGGCAAACGGTTTAACTCTATAAAAACGTAAAATTTACAAAACTTCAAAGCTCGGTAGAGCCCTCAAGATGACAAACAATTCTATTTTTTGTTACCTTTTTCGCAATTTGTGTAAAATTGCGCAAATTTTGATACCTCTTGTGATTGTGTAGCTCAAAAATTTTTTTTCTCATACATGGATGGGACATCCTAATATACATCCCTCTTCTGGATTCAATAATAAGTGACCTACAGGACCGTCTGTCTCTTGAAATACTTAATTTGTTTCAACTAAGCGTTTTCACGCCAAAAAGCGAATACAGTAATCAAGTCATTGAAACTGTGAAACAACTAGCAACCGATTATTCATTGTTACTAGATAATACTCCAGTTTCTGTCGTTGTAAACGAATATCGGCTGTGGATGGTGAAGTGGCAGCGGAGTCAGGACATACCGCAGTCGATTTCCGACCTTATTTTAAATTGCGATATTGAGATGTATCCTAATATAAGAAATTTTTTATGTATTATGGCTACACTACCTGTTAGTGTAGCGACAGCGGAAAGATCTTTCTCTACGTTGCGAAGAATCAAATCGTGGCTAAGAGCTTCAATGGTTGAAGAACGTCTAACCGGACTGCCACTTCTCCACGTCAATAAAAACGTACCCATTGGAGTAGATGAAGTGATAACGCGTTTTGGGAGAAGACGTGAAAGAAAAATTGATTTTGTTATTTAAATATATGTAGGTATTTTTAAGTATGGTAGGTAGTTACATTTATTAATAAAATACCTACGTTTTACTTGTAAGTATCTATTATTATCAAAATTAAATTATAACTTCTTGTGACTTGACCACGACTATGTGACCCCCCCCTGGCGCCAAAGCTGGATCCGCCCTTGCTCATAACATAAGCATAAATCTACCGGACAAGTTTCTGCTGCTAGCTCCGTATGTATTTATGCCGCTAGTTAAAGTTGCGAGAACAGCGCTGTCTACGGTAGCGTTGTGTCTTAATTAGGGATGGGCGTTGAATGGACGGACTAGTTGAAATCAACCGTTAACGTTGCATCGACGCGTCGACGGTTTACGTTCATCGCATGGACTAGTTGAATTCGTAGACGGTGGATGGCGGACGCCGTGGTCGGTGGACGATTCAAGATTCAACGTAATACAAAGCAACGAGCGAGAGCAAGACAAAACGTCTCCGTTTATTTCTCTCTCATCTCTCGCTGTCGACTTGTAGATCATAGAGTGCAGATCTGTGTACATGAACTATTGAGACTTGACAGAGACTTGAACTGACAGAGACTTGAAATTTGAATGCATGCGTAGGGCGAGATAGGCTTAATAAGCTATTATCTATTATTTTTTACTTGATTTGTGCGATGTGCACGTGCGACGTTTCGGTGAATTCCCAATTTTGCGCTGTATAAAATAAAACAATTCTGTTTAATTATTTTATTTTTTATTGAACTAATATTTTACTGCTTACATCTGATATTGTTGTGTATACCTACTTCTTTCTTTATTATATATAGAAAGAAGTATATAAAACAATATGTAAAAGACTATAATGTGCGTAAACAAATAAATAATAAAATATTACTTTTTACATATGAGTACAAGTAGCGGTTTTACTATCCCCGAAACTATATTCCTACGAACTTCTTTAAATTTTAAAAATTAACGTAATAAAAATAGCCAACGATTGAGCCGTCGAGCAGCATCGCGTCGAACCGTAGACAGTTGACCATCGTCCCGATGTTTAGATAGAACGTCCGCGACGTCCCCGTAACGAAGTTGACGCGTCAACTAGTTGACGAATTCAACTAGTTGATCGTCTCGTCGATGCATGGACGTGGACGGTCTCGTTTCGTCGACGGTAAATACGTCGACGACCCATCCCTAGAACAAATCAATGTCCAGAGTAATATTGTTCAGCTCAGCGCAGAGCAGTAGCTCTCCCAACAGGCATAACAATCTGGTAGCGTTAGTGACGAGCACTGTTACATAGAAAATAATCTATTTTGATTAATGATTAATACTAGTGACATATGCGATATAGTAATGGATGCACTTATTAGCGTTAATTTTCATTAAACTGAAATATTCAAAAATCTTAGTATTAAAAAAAATCCAATTCAGAGTATTTTAATAAAAAAGCAAGTCAATTTTTTCATTTTATTTAATAACAATTTTGAAAACGGAATGATATCGTCTATTGTTGGATAGGAAGGTACAAACGGGCATTCGAAATTATTATTACCAATAATAATTTCAAATTCCCAGGAATTGCCTGAGATATGTCTCAGAGATTAATTTTTATTTGAACTAAATTAAATATTGTACGGCATCGTTCATTCCTCCATCCATATTTGTCCAACGTCGCGTGCTTATCTTTCTTTCCTTCGCTCATTCCCCTTACTCATTCGCCCAACGTGGCTAAACCACCTGAGCGACCCTTTATTTGATTAGTTTCACTATGCTATGGGGATATTAAGGATGAAAAAATATGAAAACTTTTTTTAAAAATTAAGAAAGGTACGTGAAATACGTAAATAAATACGTGCTTTTGATTAGAAATTTGATGTACTAATATTTTACATTATATATATTAGGAAATATAAACCAATTTTAAGAATATATATTTTTTTTAAAAGTGCTAGGTATTATTCTTTCCTGTTTTATTAATTCTGTACCTTATCATGGATTTGATCTCATTTCCACCACATTCAGTCTATTTTCGTCCACACGTTGCGACAAACTCGGTAAAATATAGCTGCTTCCACGTACTGCAAGTTTTTAATAATTTTATTTGACTTGTATTAAAGCGAATGAATTTTTGATATTTCATATAATATGTTACTTCAATGATAGTCCAACGATTTTCAGAAGATAAGTAAAATCACAAAAAACCGCAAACTTTGAAGTAGCTACACTCCATAACTATTGATATTAAGACATTGTAGGAATCTACCAGTAAAGTATTGTGAACTTGTTATGTACACTCTGTATGTATTTATATCAATATCGTCCATATACACAGATTTAAAAACTAATCTAGATACTGTGTGTGTAAACCTATTCGGTTAGAAGGGTGGAACATGGGTGGGGAAGTGTTCAACAATGGAAACATGGATGGAAGGGGTGAAGTATTGGGGAACATGATATTATTCATTAGTTTTTCTCTGATTTTTTTATTCATTGACTAAGTTCTTCAACGCTGAGTTTACCTTATTTTAAAAATCTTTAATTTATATATTTTATTTAAATAGATTTCCCTTTTTACTTTTGATCTTTGGTTTAGTTACAAAATTACAGTTCAAGCAATTGTTAGTTTGTGTACTCCACATTACAATGACGTTAGCAACAGAATTGGAAGCGAATTTCCGCTTTTCCATCAATATGGCTGTCGCGCAGCAACCGGAAACTGGGAACCTCCTTCAGGAGGTTTCGCGTACTATTGTTATCGTGATACCTATCCAGGTTTAATTAACAAGTCTTTAATTATTGATCAATTAGAACGAAGGTAATTGATTTGTACCAAACGTATGAGAGACTTTTATTGTTCCATATCACATTTCACATATCGAGAGTTAACTCGCAATTTAATATGTCAGGGTACTCATAATTTTCTTTTTAACCTTTAACCGGTATGGTGACTTTATTGCCGCCCAAATTTAATCTTAATTGGACGTTATTATGCAGAAAGCATCCAACCCACAAAATGCTAAAAGTGAGTTATTTACGGGTTTGGACAGTACAATACGATATCTTTACGCGCAGAACACGTCCAAGCTCTATGTGATATACGGCCGTATTATTAAACAAGCAATATTGCTGTTTCTGTTTCTTGACAGTTATATATAACATTGTGATGCCGCCAATTATGACGTTTTAAGTTTGACAAGTTTGAAATTAATGATTTTTTTAACAAACAGACAAACAGGTAATTAATGACCATTATACATGGTCCTAAAGTGACATTAGAGTACAAAGTAAGAATATTTTGTAAACTTTTTAAAAATTACATAATTACATTGAAGATTTAGAATATGACATAATTACACAATACACTTTTACGTTAAACTGGTAATAAGTAATGAATAAATAATATAAAATAAATAAGTTTTTATATTATTTATTTATATAATACACGTTGCGTGCGCCTGTGGAAGATAAATCACCAGTGCAAGTGTTCTACAGATTGCGATAATTCCAGGCGCAAGCCGTTGAGGCTGGACAATTCACTGCAAATGTATATTTCGGCGTTTTTTTCGATAATGTAGGTTTTTATTAATCATTTATATCAGAATTTATATGCTAGACTACAATTTTTTTAGAGCAATAACTTAGATGTAATATTTTTTCTTAAATAAAAGTAGTAAACTAAACATTATTTATAATAATTAAGAAAATATAAGCATTCATTTACAGTCCCCGACCAAAAAATACGTATTCAGAGTTTTAGAAAAAATCAATAGTTACTAAATATTTATATATATGCAGAATATGTTTTCTTTCGAGTATAAATCTAGTATTAATGGTGATTAAACTTTAGTTAAATAATTAATATATTTTCATTATTTATAAAGTTATACATTTGTAAAGTTACAAGAATTTTTTACGTTTTTTTTATGAATACATTATTATGCGTATGCGAATAAATGCATTATTATTATAATAGTATATTTCTACTAATATGATAAACACTAAATATTTATTTGCTGGTCGTGTCTTTACAGCAATACATTTACTTTACTTTATATACTTTACAATAAATAATAATTATAAATATTGTCACGAAATGCTGAATTAAGAGAAAACGCAAATAATTAAAGATTTCCAAACAGTCTAGAAAATCATACAATAGAACACATAATAACACAGAACCTTCCAGAAAGCCAAAGCCTGTTAAAAGGACAAGTGATGCTGTACGAAAAAAAATGTGTTCGACAGCCGCGAAAGTGGCGATTCCAGTGCGAGTATTGACCAGCGATAAAATACCTACCGACATGAGAGAAATTTTTGATAATGATCAGAGCGGTACAAATGACGTGAATGAGACTTTCCAGAGACAGGTGGAAGATACTCGAGTGACTAGAGCGAGATTTAGTGTGAATTGCAGGATAATGCTCCAGTTAAATTCGAGTTCATTGACTTTTTGTGAAAAATAAACATTAATTAATTTTAAGTGTTTCATTTCGTCTCCCGCCGCTGCACTTCCGTATTGAATTTTGAATTCAATTCAATTCAATTGAATTCAATTCAATTCAATTGAATTCAATTCAATTCAATTCAATTGAATTTGCCAAATTCAAAACAGATGTGACAAAAATGCTAAAACTCGGCCAACTATAAATAATGACTTTGTATCTAAATTTTATTATTATCATATTCCTATGTAAAATCATCTTAAAATGTTATCCATAAACCTTTTAGGTTTCATTTTAATTTTAAATAAAAATAATTAAAAAAATAAACAACATTACTCAGTTTATTTAATTTACATTCGTGTAAAGGTCCTAATTAGGCTGTGATTTATAAAAACTCTAATCTAGTGCCTTACTGCGAATTTAAAATAAAAATGAAAACCCACATTGTCGTAAAAAAACTTGTCAAATTAATAAGTTTCAAAAATCTTCCCTTAATGTACACACTTCGTCCCTTACTTTCTTGATACTTACCTGGAGAAGTCTGGAAGGTGTATATCTGGCCCACATAATTCCCCGCCTAGCAACCAACAGCAAACTTCTGACGTATCTAGAGATATAACACTACTAACGAAAGGCGAACAGGTGCTTTTTGAGAAAACGGACATATTCCATATATTATTAGGCATATTACGGATTTCCGGACCAACCCTTACCACCCCCAATCGATCCCACAGCCTCTCACCCCCTCCCACCCCCCACCGACCACCTGTTACTGATCCCGTTCCGGGGTGCGTCTGTAAGGTATTAGAGATAGGGGTTGTAAACAGTCTAGGTACATACAAGAATTAATACAATGTTTTTGGAAATATAAGCAAATTGATTATTTTATCATGAGTCGCATTTAGGGAGGATTTTCAACATTTATTCATCTTTTGGCGATTTTTTTTATAACTTTGTAGAGATTATTAATGATGATCATTAAATTGGATGAAAAACAATCTCTATTACCTCCACGTGACAATTAAAATTAAAGTATATTTTACTTGAGTACTGAAATATAAAATTATTATTAAACTCACAAAGAGGTAACATAGTTTATGTTTTTCAAACAAATTTAATGATCTAGACGTTTTATTATTACACACTTATTTAGTTTCCCTTTTCAGTTTGTTTGTCTCTAAATTTAATAATCGACATATCAACAATGTTCCGAGGAGCTGTGACTCTGAATCATTTATCATTTGTTTATTTCCTATGACAAAGCAGTTAATTAAGCAAATAATTTCTATGATATTTTGAGGGATATAATTGAATGGTTGCCGTAAAATAGGCACTAAGTACCAAATTTTCATTTTTCAAACTAAGTATGCAGCTTGGTTCTATATGACATCACCACTAACCCCAGTAATGCACTATGTCCCTGCAATGTTGCATTATGCTTGTTTGAATATCGCGACTTCGATAAGTACCACGGCGTATTATTTTAAAAAGAGCACTAAGTGCCATGGTCCGCCAACTTCAGATTGGATTAAAATGGCTGACTAAGTAGGGAGCGCGTCGGGTAAGCTCCCCATATAAACAACAAGGAAAGGGTGTTATAAAGAATTTAGTACAAATAAAAGAAGAAAAACACAAGGCCTGGAATATACATAGATAACTCAGAATATCATTCCAGCAAAAAAATCCACCAGTAAATAAGGTTTATTTTGTGTTGAAATTCACATTCATCCCGGTATTTTGTTACGGACAAGGGATATCTACTGTTTGAATATGCTCGGGGTACTTACCTCATGTTAAACTACACAGACGTTGGACTTAGTGCCTTTCATAGGACAGTGCTGGGTATAACAAACACAGAATGAAACACAGAATACTATTTCTTCTAGTTTCTATGTAGAAAAGACAGGTAGGATGCATAGTATAGATTTTTCAAAAAAAAATCATAAAAACTTATATATGACATTATTATTCACTATTTCTTGTTTTCCTCGACTTGTCGGTCATGGTACTTGTGCGTAATTTGATTCAACCATTTAATTAATTTTAATATTTAAGAAATAAATAAAAACACAAACAATGTCATTTTGATGTTTCTCGTCAAGTTAATTATTATTCATAGAACTCATAGAAGATATGAATTCATATACCTACATATTTAGTCAAGACATATTTTTGCGATATTTTTGTCACATATTTATCTATTCATATTATGGATCTTCTGGTTTGCATTTTTTGGGATATTTTGCCGTGTTTCAACCACCTTTCTGTCGACGTCTCGGATCCTACTACAGGGTCCTCATCAGGGCAATGGACGTAGAAAAACGACAGAGCATCACAAAAAACTCAAAACAGAAGATTCTGAGCGGCCGTGAAAACCTAAGAACATTATGGAGTCTGCTGGATCTTGCCATCTTTTTACGTGCTTTTATTTAACTCTCTTTATCTATTTGTTTGTTTGTTTGCTGTGGTGGCAATGGTTTTTTTTACCAACTTTCCGAATAGTTAGAACTCTAAAACTTTCAACATTCACGTAAAGTGTATGACTACGCATCACTTAATTCGTAATTAATAAAAAAAGATTGGATTTGGTCATTATTTCGATTAAAATTATTGAACATTAATTGCCTACGTAGCTTCGAGATTCATCAATATTAGTATAAAAAAATGTTCCGATTTCAAATTAATTAATTTTAGTCTGCAGATGATTCAACTTTGATAATCGACATCGAAACAAAATGTCAAATTCGACATATTAGGGTTATGTTGAAATTAGATTTCTTATATCTCATGATAATTTGGTTTATAATAAAAGCGGTTCGACAAAAAGAACGTTCCACGTAATTATACCACGGTTCCAAAGTGTTGATGCGCAATATCCGCAGTGTTTTCTGCAATCAGCCTCTCACACTCATGTACCATTCCTTCACTTCTCGCGGCGAAACTGATAACCCATATATATAACCCACATATATGTAATACTCCTGTTTTGCTAATGCCCATAAGTGGAGGTGTCACGGACTAAGCGGAGCAGAAATGCTACTTCTATCTCATCGCTGTCACTTGACCTGTTGTGCGCAAGCGTCGTGACTCTCATTTATCCCATGTGGCGGCGCTGATTGGATATAAATTGGCGCTAATTCTCGCACATGCGCAAAAGACCCGAAGTGACACCGGGTGAGACAAACATGTATTTCTGCACTGTGGTGATTTGCCGATATCCAGACCAGGCTAGCAATATTGGAGTAGATATTACATATATGCTGTTACCCCATATTAAAAGCATGTCTTCAAAAATTTTTTGTTTCACTTATTTTGGTTCAGATTCCCTCCTGGCGGGTTGGCGTCCGCGTTTTTGCGAAACTTCCAGTCGGCCAATTAATTGGTCCGCTCGCAGAACTTACGGCCGATCCACTCAATCAATAGGTCCAGCCCCGTGGACCGGAAAAGTTATACTCCCCCTCGCCTCGCGCCCGTGACGTCACGCTTGATCCCAAAAGGAAACGAGCGTTATTAAGCCCTTTGTAATGAACATAAAAAAGGTATTTCAAAAAAAAAATAAGCGGTGGAAATATGGACCGATATCTTCAAACTGAAAAGCATCGCTTTTGTTGACCAATGAATTCAACAGTTGGGCTTGCGTACCCACTAATTAGCGATGGTTGATATTTGAAGGCGTCCCTGTGAGAAAGGTATGTATGCAAAAAATAAATTTTACAGGAGAGAGGAAAAACAAATATTTACTTGTCAACTATGGACACTAATAATTTTAGGTTTTCTTTGTTTATTAATATGTTGTTAAGCAAGATACAGTCAATATAAACATAATTAATTACGTGTAATTTTTTAAAATTTTATTCAAATGTAAACATCTCATTTTTTAGCTTCCTCTTAATATTACGTAAATTTTTTCTAGCCTATTAAAACTAAAAATACATACATAAATTTTTATACATACGTTAATTTTATCTTATTTTATCTTTTCTTATTGTGCAGTGGTCGTAACCATGTTGTTTGTTTTTATTTAATTTTTCTTAAGAATTCAAAGGTCCATTAATATTTTTATATGTAAACAGAAGTACATTAAACTTAATTTTAAACCCTTCTGAATAGAAGGAGAGAGGCTCCTCTGGTTAGCTCTCACTCTAAAGGATAATGAAGTGGGGCCCACCACAGACCCAGAGCCGTTCTGAGCAAAAGCTCCCGTATCGGCCCTACACTTTTGCTATCAGAGCAGTTTCCCCTTTACGCCGCTGTCGACGGAGAAGTACTTGCGCGATGCGGCGAGGAAACTGCGTAAAGCATTTTACTAACCCTGTGCGTGTAATTTAGAAACAATTATTTATTTGAAATAAAATATTAAAGCACAAAACAAAATCATAAAATGAAATCATAGCAAATAACAAAACGACATAATACAAACTAATGCAGAAAAATACATGGAAAGGAAATTAACAAACCATAAATATCTTTAAAAAAAGATATTAAGATACCAAACACGTGCATATCACGAAAATAAAAGTATGCTAAAAACATATATAAATAAATTAATGTTGCACAGAGAAATTATGAAAACGGCACTCCCCTTAGGGTGGAAGAGAATAAAACAAATAACGTCACAAAAAAGCAACGGATTCGCAGTCCAGAAATCCACTGCCGGCAGGAAAAAACAAATTAAAATATTCAGTCACACCCCAGCGGAAGATGCCCTCAGGATATCCCCGGACCCTCAGGTCCGCGAGACCTACACACGGATGACGGCTCTGACAAGAGACAAATTCCTGTCACTCTTAAGGAGATACGCATTCCTAACCGGAGGCGGACCTCCTTCCACAATTAGTCCTTCAAACATATCCTCTCCCGCATCGTTCATCAGTTACGCATTCTCTGAGAAGGTGCACCACGGGGCATGGGCGAGTCCCAGGTCAACCAGCTTGCTCCGGAACTCGTCGATGGAAACATGAGTGCAACATGAGAAATGCACATATCTCAAACATGTCGCCAATGAGAGACAACCTGGGTTCTCACTGCTTCGTAAATTCTGGTCCTCCATCAACACAATAAGTTGCTCCCTTAGCCGTTGCGCCCACATGATGCACAGGTGGGGCCTTAAAGAGTTAGCGATGAGTGAATGCGGCGCGGTGCAGACCACCGAACATGTCATGGCCAAGGATCAAGTCAACATGTCAACGTGGTCAAGGAATGGCCGCTCCACTTATTCCCCGGTGGAACAGATGAGGTCCCCAGGATGACTCCCGAAGCCCTTGACTGGCTCACAAACTTGGATGTCCCCCTCTGATCATCTACTATACGAAAGAAGAAGAAGAATTCAAATATTTGTCTTAATTGTTATTACTATAAACTGTCAACATTGTAAACATTCTAGTATCACTTTGATTCTTGTGTGTTGATTCTTAAGGCTAGACATCCATTTTCCAAATACCAAATATCGATGTATGATGTCATTGAATAGAGATCTTTCAAGACGAGAACGAGACGTCAACTAACCTTATATCAGATAAACATTGCACTATCGCAAATATTTACGTATTCGTTGCAAGAGAGGAAGGCTGCTAGGAAAAGAGACAACCATACGGAGTTTTGTTTAATAGTTTCGGTTTAATAAAAACTTGTAGTTTTAATTTGACCTGTAAATATTCCTCCCATAAATTTGAGCCATTAGCTCATTTGCGGAGTATAATGGAATATTCAGAATAACAATTTATTTTATAAAAATCATTGCTGTGTATCTGCTGTACAAATAAATAAATGATAATAAAATAAATATTTTATCGTAAGGAATTATTACAGAGTTTTAGAGAATATTATTATAGAGTAAAGAATGAAGATGTTAAAAAAACTGATCTTAGAATAGTTCATAGAATGAAAAAACCCAAACTACTGAGTTTTTTCATTCTATGAAGATATTAGGAATGAATTTAAAGTTAATCGTGGTATAATACATAGAAAAAAAATAGCGTGGTTTGGGCATGTTGAGGGATTGAATGAGGAAAGAATGGTAAGAAAAATATACGACGCAAGTGTTGACGGCACCCGAAAGAGAGGACGAACGCGGAAGACGTGGCATGACCAGATTAACCGGATACTGGAGGACGGTTCTGTTAGGAGTAGAGCCTTCAAATATTCGTGATTCCAACTATTCGAATATATTCGTATATTCGAATATATTCCTAAAATTTTTAAGAAACGTATAACTTACTTCAGATGATAAATTCAGATATATATATATATATATATATACATTCTATATATTTTTAAAAAACACAATAATTGTAGAGAATTATTTATTTTAATTTTAATTTTTTTAAATATATGTTATAAAAAATTTAACAAAAAATATATGGAAAAATGATGTTGAACTTAGAAATACAAATGAAAAAAAAAACAAAAAATATATCAAATTCGTATATACATATATAAAAACAATAAGAAATTAGATACAGACAAGTCAATATTCTCTTGATAACTGATAAAATTTTAGATATGTTTATATTACTTCATATCTCACAACCCCATGTGCAAGTTTTTTTTTCATTATTTTGTATATAACTTCGCGTTTGTCGGTTCAAGTATTTATGAAAGCTAAATACTAATGAATAATTGAAAGCCGACTCCATCGTTGACAAAACAATGTATTATAAGTGCTTGTTGTTATAAAACCATAAAGATAAGCAGAAGACTTGCAAAATGCAAAAGATGTCCGACAAAGGTTTTTACATCTTTGATGTCCGACTACCATATAGCCGATAGCGGTACATCTGGAGAAAAAAATCGTATATCTGAATGAGTGAATGAATGCTTGCATATGACTTCCATGGTTCGTAAACCTTTGTTTCGTTTAGAAAAATATTAAAAATCTTATAATATAAAAATGAGCAAATACTTTACGAATACTTTTTAAAGTATTCGAATAACGAATACTTAAAAACAGGCGAATATATTCGTGGTTCGAATATTCGGATTGGAGGCTCTAGATATATTTTATTCCACCTCCATCCCATCTTTCCTCTCACTCTAATCCTGTCCCCTGTGGATTTAATTTAGCTGTATTTACTTACTAATTTTTTTTTTCTGATAGATTAATCTCACTATCGAAATGAATAATTCTTTACCCAATAATATGAGACAAATGTAGCAGTGCTCAAAACGGTATAATGCCCTACGGTATAACGAACGAAAATGCTCTAGAGTCCAAGCGGCTGAAATGAAGTACTTGAGAGGAGTGGCAGGGGCTACGACACGGAATCGAATAAGAAACACGATGATCCGGGACGATCTAAACATTGAACCACTGCTACTCTTCATAGAAAAATCACAACTGAGGTGGCTTGGCCACGTACTAAGAACGTCTGATGACCGAATTCGATGAGCCGCCCCAGACATAGTTGGGCGAGACAACTCCAGAAATTGTACGAGAAAAGGATGAGAATACAATGGACGGAGGCCGCACAATCAGCGCGAGACAGGGACCAATGGAGGCGCCTTGTCGATGCAATGGGTCCCCGACCCGAATAAGACAAGGGGAAGAAGATGAGATGAGAGGTGTAATAATGCCCATCACAAATGTAACGATTTTCGTCACTAACGCTACTAAGACGCCAAAGGGTGCTGTTTTCACAGCCTTGACTCTCGGCCGAACTGACGCTAACGAAACTATAGCTAACGCGATAACTTCATTTGTGGCGAAGGTTCATTTTAATTGGCATTTTGTTAAATACCGAATCAAATTATGTATAGTATCTGCAGTTAGACATCATGGGTCATTTGGATTAATAGAAACGAAAAGATATATAAAAAATAATTTGTTTACATTTTAGATCGATTTCAATTTCTTTGTTGGTACTAATTAATGTAACATAAAGTAATTCACGCATAAAAACTCGGTCATTTTGGACGGGTTATAGATTGTAATAACATTATTCTTATCAGTCCATATTAACAGGAATAAAAAGGAACCCATAAAAACCAAGTTTTTATTATACTCCCTTTCTTTGTAAAATATAACAACAATTAAAGACGAATTAAAACATATAACATAACACTAAACTTACAGTAATTTAATATATTTCTAAAATGTCAGATGTTTTGAGCTTTGATAAGACACTTCATGCTTTGAAGATTACATTCTAAAAACATTTGTCACATAGTCAATTTATATTTTCGACATTCGTAGTGAAGTACCTATTATGTATACCGACGGAGTAATTCAAATTTAGAAAATATTCCGCGACGTTATCAGGCCGCCGTTGCTAACCAAACTTTTCTAATGATTACAATTTGAAAAAACCAATAAAATTTCTAAAAATCCGAAATTATACTATAATTATTATTTTTTTTAACGAAAATTTGATAGATCTTCTTGATCGTCACCACGAGTCTACTTGCCAAGTTTCAGCTCGATTGGATCACGGGAAAAGGGTCAAAAATCGATCCAAATTTTTTTTTTTGACGGCAAGTCGGCAAGCAAGCAAGCAGACGCCACGAGTTAATATAAAGGGAGTAAAAAAGGCCCATTTTTTCTGTTTTTCACATAATGATTAACTCACATTCAACAAATTGTTTTAATCCCACTAATAATAATTTCATATGTTTGTTCATAACTTCCGTAACTTTTTTATAAAAACTTGATTTTTCCCTTTCCTATTTTTTGAAAAAATAAAACTTATTGTTTTGGAACCGACATGTACCGTCATTTTTGACAGGTTACAGCTAGTTCTTAAATAAAGTTTTAAGAAATATGTAATATAAATAAGCGCAGATAAATAAAATATACGAATAAAAAAAACTACATTATTCTTGTGTTTATGTCTTTATTTTTATTCTAAAATCTTATTAAAAAAGTCTGGCAAAAATAATTAGTGTAATTAATGTAATCCCTCTCATTTCCACAACACATCCCTATTTTCTTCCCTTTTCTTTACCGGGAGATAGGCACCGTTTCTCTTTAAAGTACTTCCATCCCCCGGGTAATATTGATTTCTGTGTAGGATATCGACATTCACAACGTCGGGTTTAGTCTAGAAGTCTGGATGCTTTTATCTAGGAAAATTCATCAGTGCAATTAATAATCCACTTTAAAAACATAGAGACATCATTACCAATAGCGACATCTGTGTATACTATGTAATGGTAATCACAAATTTTCGACCACAGATGACTATAATTATTAAAATATTTAAAATTAGACATATAAATAACATATTTACAATTTTTTTAAATGTTATAATGTGCGGATGTTTTTACGGTTAAATTGGTGAACTATGCATTGTGTAAAGTGATCACTTAAACCAGCTAATACAGGTCATAAGTCATGTGGCCACCCTATAAAAATTTCCATACATGTTTCACCAAATCATTTTCATATCTCATTACCAAATATGGTTCCTTACGGAATGAGATTGAAGAACTATTTTAGGGGCATGTGTAACACTGTTGGGTATTGTGAAGGGTGTCGATATTAAGGGGTGAAGGAATGCTACTACCCTTAGCGTAGAAAGAACTTAATAAAGGTGAGTTAGATATAATGACCGTACCTATATCAATAGATTTGTTCCCGTAATAAATAAAAATAAAGTAATTAATGCGTTTCCGTGAAAAAAATATTGTTTTTGGTATATTATTCATTGATGGAGTGGTATAAAATAATTTATGCACTGCTTAGGTTGTACAAAAATACATAAATACAAAAGCAATTAGATTAAATAACGGAAAAATCAACGAACTTGAATTTTCTGTCAACTGTTTATTTTCCCTACGTGGACCTGGTTGAGGATCACCAGGTTTTACGTTTACTAAAAGTCTGTCAAAATAACTTTCTCAACAGAATATTTCTAAGATGTGTCATTACAGACAATTCTATTACGAAGTCGTATTTCAAACAAAAAATTTCGCGTCCAAACAGAACTATATCACGTTGGACTTATTCCAAAGCGGACGTATACAGAGGTACCACTGTATATAACATATATATTAAATACACACACATACATAGTATTAGGTACATTGGTTTATTATTTATACTACCTTACAATAGATTTCCCTTTAAACTTGATGTCGTTTAACTTGTCTGAACGCAAACGAACCTACCAAGGCTCCAGATTCATCAGCAGCAATTAGCAAGGGGTTGTTTTCTCCAACAGGCCAATCACCAACTACCAATCACCCGGCCGTCAATCCCGTGTCACTATAAACACCCCTCACTGCCCTCCAACCCTCGCAACCCCTCGGTACTCACGGATTTATCTAACGCGAATTTCATTACCGAAAACTACCCAAAAATTATAGTAAAAATGTGTTTTTATACTCGGTTAATTCTTTAATAAGTAAAGATTATTGAAAGTAATACCTAATTGGGTTTTACGAGTCGTGATCGAATTAGCAAAATAAGAAAAAGAAACTCTCACATAAACGCATAAAAATAGGTGTCAGTAAAATAATGTCTATCTGCTGTCTGTTCTCTATACAAATCCACACCGTCTGTCCGATTCGATTCAAATTTTGCATACTTATGCTTTAGGACCCGGCAGGTAACATAAGCAACATTTCCCTCCTATTCTCATACCCCTTCTCCTCCCCCTGACATATTTTCGATGCAAATCTGTATAGTTTGACTGATCGGACTCAAAATTTGGAAACTTATTCTTTAGAACTCAGCGGGTAACATAGGCGACATTTCCCCCCTATTCCTTTAACCCTTCCCCTCAGCTGATATATTTTCGATGCAAATCTATACCGTTCGACCGATGGGACTCCAAATTTGGAACTTATTCTTTAGGACTCGGCAGGTAACATTGGCTATATTTCCTCTCTCCCCTTTTAACTTTTCTCCTCCCCCTGATATATTTTCGATGCAAATCTATACCGTACAAATCAAACCTTTGTTTCCCCCCACAAATTTATTTTCAACTTAATCCTTAACCCGTGCAATGCCGGGTATGAACAGCTAGTAACCCATAAAACTATAATACAAAGAAGATTCCGAATATCTAATATAACGAAAAATAGTGATGTCCCGGCAAAGGTCCTTCCGTGACCATATCGCCTGGGTTTAAGAGAAATATAAAATTTAATTATTTTCTTGTTAAATTATGTAGTCTTTATGATGTAGCGTATCCAAAATTTTGAAGTTGTACCTACTTCTTTTGGCACATTTAGGGTAATTTTTTGTAACGGAAATTGCGCACGCCGCGTGTAACGGAACATGTAACGGAAATGCAATACCAGCTAACGACACCACATTGAATTCATGTCAGCTATCAGATTCTGTTAACGCGCAAGTTCTCGAAAGTTTTGTTCGTTTTTTAAGAAAGTTTTTGCTTGTCACCATGCCGAAAATGATTAAAATTGATATTCAAGAAATTATTCATCGCAAAAACGACTTAGTTGTCAGATATTCTTTTTCAAAACAAAATAAAAACATTTGTTCGTTCGACATTCAATGCGACCGTCAAAGTTGTATAGATGAGTAAACATACGATTTTTTTATCCATATGAGATCAGTTTTTTCCTAAAAAATCGATGTTAAAAATTAATAATAATCAAATGTCGCATTATATCACAAAAAACCGTTGATTACATCGAAGATAATATTATAAGTAAGATGTGTGCAAAATTTGAACAAAATCGGCCTAATAATTTTTGAAATAATCTCCCCAAAATACTAAAAAAGGTAATTTTGAGAAAAACGTGAATATATATTTTTTTAAATTCACATATCACGCCACCTTCAAATTCCGTTTGAAGTCGAGTTTTCAACTTCACGGTATCGCGTTTTCAAGCTTAACCCTGACGAGTCCGCGCCACCGTGCGAAAGCCCCGGGCATGTGCGACATCCCGGCTGCTCTGCTATCCCGGCTATATCGTCATTCTGGCGCGGCGCGATGCCTCTTTTTGGGAATCTGCATAAATTATAATATATTTGTGAACACGCTTAGTAGGAAGGGGAGCAACAAGCCAATAGCGATGTCGTCGTATTTGCGTTTAATTGAATTGTCCTTCGACGGTGAAATTTTATTTTCGTCAACAAGATTAACCCTCAACAGACCGCGGTAGAAAATACTACCTATATAATACATATTATCGTAAAAAATGTGTTATTTTTACTTCCTTTCTTTTAACTCGTGGCGTGTGCTTGCTTGTTTTCTTGACGAATTTTAACCCTTTTTCCGTGATCCAATCGAGCTGAAACTCTGCAAGCAGACTCGTGGCGACGATCAAAAAGGTCTATCAAATTTTCGTTAAAAAATAATAATAATTATAGTATAATTTTGGATTTTTAGAAATTTTAATATTTTTTTCAACTTGGAATCATTACAAATGTTTGATTACTACCAACGGCGCCGGCAGCCCGATAACGTCACGGAATATTTAAAATTTGAATTACTCCGTCGGTAGGTATAATAGGTACTTTACTACGAATTTCGAAAATTTATGACATTGGTTCATAGATGACAGCACACTTCGGTTTTTTGGGAAGAAATCAAATAATAAAGAGATATTTTTAGAGACTTTTGACATAGATATTTGTCTAGACATGTTTATTTTCAGTCAATCAATTATTACATGATGGTAAACTTAATTTACAAAGAAAGTAAAATAAAAACTTGATTTTTAAGGGTTAGTTTTTTAAGCATTTAAAATGAGAAAAGCGTGCTTTTGCCAGTTCCAATGGATTTAAAATAGCTGATTTACGTGAGCGTGATTTACATACACTAAATATTGAGTATTTAATGTGAAATATTTATGGTCAACTATTCAACACAAAAAACAGCTTTATTTGCATTAACCAAATTTGAATTCTTTTGATTGCGATATGCTTAAAATATTTAACTTTTCAGTGGTCATTTTTAAGATTAATTAATTTTTTAAGAGATATATATTAACTTATGTTGAAATAAAACAGATGCAAGTTTCTTGGGAAATGCATTAAATATGATTTAAGTAAGAGAATGGTAATAATTAACTATCCTAATATATTTCACATAAACAAATAAAATAGGTAAACATAAAATAAGTATGAAAAATCATTTATATGAGTAGTTGAATAAAACCTACATACCTAACGCCAAAAAAGAGAAAACTAAAAACCAACAAACGCAAATAAAAAAAAACTCTTTTACATCTTTTTATAATTTAGTGAGATTAAATAAAAAGAAACTAGCTATGCCCGCGCGGCTTCGCACGCGTAGATTTTTAGTACACTGTTTGGATCGTCATAGAACTTTCACGAACCTTCTAGAACATTCTCCTTCCAGAACTGTCAAGAAATTTATTGAATGTACAGGAACCTTCTCGACATACCGACACATTCCGCCACTCAGTTTAGAACCTTATAGAACTTTCGGGAATTTTCTAGAACCATCTCCTTCCAGAACTTTCTAGAGCAAGTTTTTCCGGAACCTTCTAGACTCACCAACACCGGCGCGCCTATTTGAAATAATCTGAAGTATTTTCCGCCTTCCCATAACAAAACAATGTGCTAGAAAGCACATTTTCGTCACCCACTCTCACCCACACATAGCCACCCCCACCAAACACGCATATTTTCGATGTGACACCAAAGAAAACTTGGCGGGTAGAGAAACACGGGTTTCTTTATATATATATTTAAATATATATTGATTTAATAAATAATCAAAAATAAAACAATCTAATAATATAAGCTAAATTAAATTTGTATATTTTGTGTGTTATTTCAACAAATGGACGCATTTTGAAAACAGACAATGGACTTAGGTTGCCTTTAATATTTAAGCTTTTGGTTTATTTAAGATTGATTTCGAATTTCAAGGAAATTAATATAATCCTTGCATTATCAGGGATGTAGTGAAATAAAATTTTCAGTAATTTAAAGGTGTAAAATATTATCAAATATGTAATTTAGAAATTTTTACTAAAGAATTAAAAAATTCATAATTTATTCTAATGAATTTGGTTATAGGATGTTTAGAAACTCAAGCTGATTTATTAAAAGCAATAACTTCAGAATATTTTGAGTTTGTCCAAATTTTTCAGAACACAGTACTGGAAATATATTAATTTAGGAGGCATGAACTGCAAATTCATATTTCGGCGTTTTTTTAAGAAAATGTGGGTTTTTATATCACAATGTATATGATAGATTACATTTTTTACGGCGATAACTGAGATAGAATCCTTGTTCTTTTATAAAAGTAATAAACTGAACATTATTTACAATAATTAAGAAAATATAAACATTAATCGACAGGCCGCGGCCAAAAAATCTTTTTATATTTGTATGTGGGCATTTTATACGTGTAAAGTTTACTTATCCGTACTAAGGAATTTAATGTAAATTGTTTCGCAATCTGTACTACTCAATTTAGATACTCCGCTTTTTTCTTCTTCGGGAATTTTAGATTTATTGTTAAATAAAAACTTTTAATGCTGTTTTTTGTGTGGAAAGCGGTCCACTCCTATCCATTCTAACCCCGGCCCCTACCCTCACCACCATTACATACACCCAATCCCCATAAATGCTGTATTTAATTTATAATTGTTTTTAATTTATTAAAGAGTGATCTCGAAAACATTTTAACAATTAAATTTAATTAAATATTTACTGGAAAAAACAGCGTTTTTCAATTCGATTCATATTTAATACAGTTTAAATTTGTTTTCACATTAGTTCTTTATAAGTTTTTCATCTCACATATATTTATTTTTTGATTGTGTTAATGTCTTTGCTTCGATTTAAAAATTTTAGCAGGTATACGTTGTATCCTGATGAAGTGATCGTTGGCCCCGAAACATATTAGCGATTAATACATAGTCTATTCTTGTTAATTTTAAAATATTTCATTTATTCAGCAAATCGACTTAAAATAAAAATAAAAAACATAAGTTAAATCATCAATTTCATATTGAGTGTATTTACTTGGAGAGTTAATAAAAATATTTTAATCATAATTTGTATTCTTACGGTGCTGCTGAGATTTATTTGCAGGGACGTCTCACGGGCAAAGCCAAACAAGACGATGCCCAAGGGTGCCGAATTAATAAGGGCAGTGAATTAGGGCGAAATATAGTAAGATATATTTTATTATTAATTTATTCGTAAAATTTTATTTATAATTTTGCCTGCGTATCCAAGCTGTGGCAAAAATTTTGCATTTCTTACTAATGTACATAGATTCTTATTCATAAATCAATAATATCAAAATCATCAACAATCGCGGATTTCCGAACGGTTTAAATAATTTTAGAAGATTTTGGAATAATCTGAAAACCGGTCGAACTCGAACAGCGCCTCGTAGCTAGTAGAAAAATTTTTGGATGAGTTTTCTTCTTTCAATTTGAAAATATTTTTTTTTTCTTTATTTGTTTGGAAATATTAACAGATATAAGAAAATGAAATGTATACAGGGTGTCCCGTATCTCGACGTCAAGCCGAAATCGGGTGATAGGCCAAGTCGTTATAGTTATCAGAAAAATATTTTAAAAAATCATGTCATGTAATGTGTTTTAAAAATTATAAGCATTTAAAAAAATTCAAAAAAATCTACAGCCTGTGACGGTCTTTTCATTCCTGTTGCTACACATATTTATTTTTATTGAATTTTTTTATTATTATGTAATTTTGTCCAAAACTCAAAGCCAACTGCTCCAGTTTGGAAGAAAATGTCACTTTTTGACCAAACCAAGTATTCAAAATCAATACTTTGCCCAGTTTTAACTAACTGTTTTTTAAATTTTTTTAGTTTTTTAAATATTTTTCTGATAGCTATTATGACTTGGCCTATCACCCGATTTCGGCATGACGTCGAGATACGGGACACCCTGTATATGCATGGGAGTGTAAATAGATAGTAATGAACTTATTAACTTATATCCTAGCATCGGCGATCTTAAATCTGACTGGGCGCGCATCTCCTCTGGAGTCCCTCAAGGGAGCTTACTGGGTCCATTACTGTTCATAATCTTTATAAACGATATACAGAACTGCTTTCATTTCGCTAATTTCCTACTTTATGCGAATGATATGAAGATCTTCGCAAAAGTGAACTCCCTAGACGATTGCCGAAAAATTCAAGAAGATCTTAACCGCGTTTCTGCCTACTATCATATAAACAAACTTCTTCTTAACGCGAAAAAATGCTTTCAAATGGCATTTTCCAGAAACACCAATAACATTCAGTTTGCTTACTCAATAAACAACGCTCAACTAGAAAACAAATGCGAATTAAAAGACGTCGGAATAATTCTCGACAGTAAACTTATTTTTAAAGCGCACTTTGACCATATTATCTCCAAAACCTACAGTATGCTGGGATTCATACTCCGAACCTGCAAACAATTCAAAAATCCTCACTCATTAAAAAATTTATATTATTCCTACGTTCGCAGTCACTTGGAGTATGCATCTCAGGTCTGGAATCCACAACAGACAACATACATTGCGAGAATAGAACAAATTCAGAACAGGTTTTTGCGTTGCCTCAATGGTAAATCCGGCATGTATTTCGACTCGTATATGGTAGCAATGGATTTCTATAACATGAGAACCCTGGAACATAGAAGAGCACGAGCTGATCAAATACTATTTTTCAAGTTACTTCAGGGACATATTGCCTGGCCCAGCCAATTGGAGCTGGTTTCTCTCCACGCTCCATCAAGGCGAACCCGACAGTACCAATAAGCAGAACCTCTTATGCACAGAAATCATTCATCCAGCGAACGTGCAAAGCATACAATGACCACTTCAATGACATTGATATATTTAATACCAACATCTCAGCTCTTAAAAATCGTATTTAAACCGCTTATATTACTTGTTTCTATATATTCACCGGATTAAATGAGACCGACCATCATCATACACACACCACAGCCAAACTCTCATCACTCTTTGCACATACCCCCATATCTATATACATATACACACACACTCCACTCAGCCACAATCCCACACACCTCACTCCACTTCCTCCTCTAACTCCCACTCCTATCCCTCTATTTAATATATGTTTTCTTTATCGCTTGACTTAATATTTTATGCCGTGGATCTCTAAAATTGGTCTACCAACTACCCAATACGTTATGCCATTATAATAAATTGTACTTTTGAGATACCTAAAATAAAAAAAATATATATATATATTTCTCATAAAAATAATTTTGAAGTAGACATAATAATACCTAATATAAGTAAAATAAAATAAAAGACTTAAGTAGTAACAGTAATGAATGAAACTTAATAGATTAAATAATAATATTACATATATAAACATATTAAGGTAAGTCTAACTTTGTGTATATCTTGCATCGCAGCATTGAATCTATATTTAATTATTAATCAAGTATTAATTCAATGTTGCGACGCAGAATTATGTTCACTTGTGATCTTAGGTAATACAGAGACACATGGTAGATATCAATGTCGGTGATTAAATCGTTGGAGGCTCGGCACATTCCCACTATGTGTGAGCGTAATTAAGCGGAGTTGGTACGAGCAACAGGAATGTGGAGGAGGCATTGTGTAGTAGCTCTTGCTGGGACGTGGTACAAGTGATAACAGGGGTGAACAAATAAATTGGTTTCGACAGATCTTATACAAATTAAAAATGTCAAGAGCTGTGCGTCTGTTTTTTAAACATAAAATGCATTTATTGTTCTTTGCACCTTACAGTTAAGGAGTGTCGATTCCCGTGCAGCTCCTCCGCCGAGACTGAGATCCAACATTCCCCAGTTCACTTTTGTCTAGACAAAAAAATTCTTAGTATAAATAAAATTAAGAAATGCAATATCTACAATTTTGTTTACGAATTTTTAATCCGACGAGCCAACAATCGCTTATAAAAAATAAACCGAATTTTCTTTCACTCACATTGTTCACAACTTCACAGAAAACTTTTTTTCCAAATCAAAATATATAAAAAATGCAAAGTTTTGAAATCGCTTATAATATAGGAACGTCGGTGTTGCATAAGGACATTGAACTAAAATATAGTCTGGTTCCATGGCTTGTTGCAATAAGTTTGACTTGCTCAAAAAATTACTACGACCTTGTAAATTTTTAAACAGTTGTGAAAAAACCAACCTAAATACTATAAATAACTTAAATATGATGTCTGAGTAAATACATCGTCCTTTATTATAAAAAAACGTTTTTACTCGGGGATACTCGGTTTGGAAAATAAATAAATAAACAACGCATATTGCGGATATAATAGTTTTCTTTATTAGGGAATTTAACTACGCAACAATATATACTTTAACTTCAAAATGCACGCGGGGAAGGACACACTTCCGCTGTTACCCAATCCCCTCGCCTAAAGAAGAGGTTTATGGTATAACTGGCGAGAGGTTTCATGTGAATCATGAAAAAATATATTTCGCTCTCATTTGCATTACCGTAGGCTCCGTATAAAAGAAGAAATCAGATGATCACAGTATGAGATGATCAACCCAAAGGTACCTAATCCCGATCAGTAGAATTTAATACTCTGCAATTTATATATTTTTGACTATGACATTCTATCTGTGAAGAATTGTGGACTGATTGTAGATAAATGCGTGTTCCGTCTCGCGTAACTAGAAGTCATGCAGGTTAACTATTTTTAGTATTGGCTTGTAAGGCCATTATCAAACAGTTTGATAATGGCCATACAAGCCGAAACAGCTGTAACACCTAAAAATAGTTAACCCGTAGAACTTAATAATAATATTTATTAAAATTTAATTTATTTTAAATTTCGCTAAAAATAAATATGGAATTCTACAAATTAAACACAAAAACCATAAATAAGAAGTCATGCAAGTTTTGCCGTGGAAACTGCAGCTACTATTTCTTTAATTCCCCACTGCAAAGGCTTCCTAGACTAGCAAACAGATACGAGCAACTTGTCTTTGCCAATAACCGTATATTATTCAAACATATACCTATTAAAAGGTGTATTGAAAGATTACTAGTATTTGTCGATTTGGACTTAAATAATTGATTTGTATTTGTATGTATATTTTTTATTATATTAGGTCCTTACATATGAAATTGGCGTTTAGTATGGGAGGAACATAAAGCCGATTTTTTTTTATTATAATATATTTATTTAATCAAAGTATGTACCATTGCTATCTATGCACTTTTGCCATCTCAGAGGTAGTTCATCGATCCCTTTACTAAAAAAAAACATTCGGACGGGAATCAATAAAATCTTTGAAGGCGGTTTGGACTGCCCCATCGGAGTTGAATTTTTTCCTTTGCAAGAAGTTATCCAAATTTCGAAAAAAATGGTAATCTGTTGGGGCAAGGTCCGGAGAGTACGGTGGATGTCTTAGACATTCCAATTGAAGCTCCTCTAATTTGGTAGCCGTCTGTTGTGCAGTGTGTGGTCTAGCGTTATCATGAAGCAGCAGTGGCTTAGAGCGATTAACCAGCCTCGGTTGTTTAGCAGCTAGCTTTTCCATCATGGTTTGCAGTTGCTGACAAAAGACATCTGCCGTAATCGTCTGGCCAGATTTAAGAAAGCTGTAGTGAACGACACCAGCACTAGTCCACCAAACGCTCACAAGTAACTTTTTTGGAGTCAATTTTCGCTTGGGGCATGGTTTGGCTGGTTCGGCAGGGTTCAGCCATTGCGATGAGCGCTTCCGATTATTGTACAGAATCCACTTTTCATCACAGGTAATGATTCGATTTAAAATCCCTTCATTATTGTGCCGGTTGAGTAATGCAACGCAGCAGTCAACGCGCGTTTGTTGATTTGCTTCACTCAATTCGTGAGGTACCCACCTTTCAAGCTTTTTCACCTTACCAATTTGCTTCAAGTGGATTAAAACAGTTTTATCACTAACACCGCAGCCTGCAGCTAACTCGGATGTGGTTTGCGATGGATCCGCTTCCACAATAGCCTTCAATTCTTCATTATCAACTTTGGTCTCCGGCCGTCCACGGGGTTTGTTCTGCAGGTCGAAATTTCCAGAACGAAAACGTTGGAACCAAAAACGCACTGTGTTTTCTTTTGCGGCACCGTCGCCATACACATCATTAATCCTTCGAGCCGTTTCTGCAGCACTGGTGCCACGGTGGAACTCGTACTCGTAAATAACGCGATATTTCAAGTTTTTCATTTTGTAAACTGAGTGACGCAAAGAAAAAAACAATTGAGGAAAAAACAAATGAATTATAATTTTCAAAACACAAATACATGAGTAAATAGCTGTATAAATTTGGATTTGGAATTCCTAACCAAAGAGAAGATATTTGAGATCAAATTTGCCAGTACGGCAAAACGCCAATTTCATATGTAAGGACCTAATATTATGACTTTTGAAGCTTATGCTATTGCTTTTCACTCTACATTATTACTTTTTTGTCTTTGAATTTCCATTATATTATGTTTTTCTTATGCTTCTGCTTGTTATATACTTGCTTCTTACTTTATATTATATTTATCTTTTTATATTTGTAACTGTATTTTAAGTATTTTCTTTCCACTTTGTCATTATTTTCACATGTTTTATGTTTACACGTTATTATTATTTTTTCTTTAAACTATATGTATGCCATTAATGTACACTTTACCTATCTGTTGTAAAAGCCCTATAGGGCGTAAATTAATAAATAAATAATAATAATAAAAATATGTATATTCACTTTTGAACGGACGTTTATTTACCTAAATTGCCGATGTCCGTTCAAAATACGTTCCATCGCAGCCACCCAACGTTAAAGCAATTTGAAGTTACAATAATCTGGCAAAAAAACCTCTTTTAAAATTGGCGAAAGAATTAAAAACCAAATTGTAAAACTTTTCAAAAGCAATCACCGTAGAAGCCGCGGGTCTTGTCGATCAATAATTAATTGAAACAAAGTGACTGTTAAACATTTGATTTAATTATACAGTCATACGAGAGAGGGAAAGGGATACTTGTATATTAGGGTAACAATGGCGTGCCTTGGGCATTAACTTAGGTTATGTTGCCAACATCGATGCTGAAAAAATACGCTGAACTGTATTGTCAGTGGAGGTCATTTTCATTTCTAAGAAATGCTCTCTTTCAGAACCATTTTATCGTAAAAAATATACCTTTGTGAGTTAATTTTCGTCCTTATAAACATTTATATTATATTATTGATATTAGCATTATACGAGGTGACTTACATCAAGTACAAAAAACTTTACAGATGGATTCCTGCGTTGATAATGAGGCGAAAATGTTTAAGCAACCATGACCTTGTATCAATAGTTAATCAAAGTTTTTCATTTTTTTTTAAATATTTCTGACTTATTTTTTGCAAAACGTTGAACAATTATTATAGTAATATATATATTAATTATGAAAAATTCATTCGCTTTAATACAAGTCGAATAAAATGATAACTTAAATGATAATTTAACAGATATACCGTCAACTGGTCATTTATGACACTAATAGATAAGATACTAGGTAGATAAGATACTAAGGTGATATAATTATTTATTTTTTAAATAGAAATACGAACACGGAATATGTCCCACATTAATATTCTTACAATTTTCAAACTAAGCTAAATGCTTGTGCTTTGAAAATAGGACTAACTTACTGGTCTGGAGTGAGGTTCGAACCTGCGACCTTTGGATCATGAGGCGAGAGAAAATGTACTTTTTTTTCACCACTTACATATATATACTGAAAATAGCAACATGTTTCAGGGTCAATGGTCCCTTCGTCAGGATACAATCAATGTTTACTAACAAATTAAAAATCTAAGTATAGATAATAAAAATAATTTATGGGAAATGAATAATAATTAACTACTAACATGAAAACAAATTTAAAAGATAACTTTTTGTAAAAAGGACCTGGTTTTTTTAATATTAAAATTATTATTAACATTTTCAATATTTTTTAATATGTCCAAAACTTCTAATTTTCCAAACTATAATTCTGTATGATTTGTATATGAATTTGAAAGCCCATATCAATGTCAAAAAATGATTCGCAAATTCGGAATGATTATTGCTACTTAAACACCTCAAGCGATATAAGTGACGAAAACAGAGTACATTTTTATTAATTATATTGTAGCGAGACCTACTGAGAGCTGAAAATAAACAACGATATCACGCGTTGGTCGGTGGTCGGCCAACCGTAACCGCAGACTGTTACGCACACAATACGGGGTCGCTCATCCCTGACCGCGGTATCTCCCTAGATAATTAATTCACATTCGACATTCCGTCGCCCTAGTAAAAGACTACGTAGAAACATCTAGAACGTTCCACATGTTTCTCGTTTCGTTAGAATAAGCCTTTCGGAGGAATGTTTGCTATATAAGAAGTCACGCGACGCGGGCTCTAGCAATTGAGTTTTACGAGCGAACCAGTGTGATCAGTGATTCGTGATATTACAACACGCGATATTAGTAAGTGACCAGCGCAAGTGAATAAAGGATACCGGGTAAGTAACAATTCAATAATAAGTGTGGAATATTCGGAAGACATTAGCGACTATAAAATTAAGAACTGCACTACAATAAAAACTAAATTAATTTCAAGTTTTTCGCTTGCCTCCCACATTTAAAAAATTAAGTTTTCCACTTTGGTTCTGAACTTGGCTCGATACGTTCACGACTCGTAGTGAGGCGGCCAAAGTCCTGTTGACCCAGCCTGGCTTTATTTTACCGGGAATTTTCTTAATTGGAAAGTTTAGTACTGTTAATGTGTCGGTGGGTGGAGGTGGGAAAATGGAGGGTACATCCTACGGTGCCTCCCTTGTACGAATAGTTTTATTTTACTTATTAACGCTTCAACGGGCCAAGAAGCCCAATTACAGAAGCGAAACACGTCACATTACATCCAGGCAAATCACATAGATTAATTGTGACCTCACCGGGAATCGAACTCAGAAGCCAGTTGACACATCAGAGGCTACGGCTGGCTAAAGTGATACTTTACACAATATAACGTCAATCAATTCCACCTATGATGCACTTCGTCTCCGTGAGACATTTATAATAAATCTTGATTACTAATGATCCCCCCGGGGACAAAATCAAGTATTGTGTTCTTGAAAAATTCGAACATATTCCATGTATTCTGAATGCATAATATTTGCAATTTGCAAGTACAGCTTGTGGCGTCCGTCCATGATCGAATGCACCCAAAAGCTCCGTCGGCATCTATAGCTGTCGCCTGTTGCTCGTATTTCCAGGTCACTCGCCGTCTCTCTCCCACAATCCCGCACCCCCACCAACCGCAGGGTTGCCAGTTTGGATAATACGGAATATTATTTTATTTTGTTATCATAACAAATAACGCATCACGCGTCACTATAGCATGAATAGTAGGATTCTCGCTTCACATTTTTAACTAGATTTAAACAGGTATGGATTAGGATATGCGTTATGGATTTAAGTCCATTGTTTTACCGGCAAATATTGTTAAATTCCTCTTTTTTTTAATAGAAATGCGAACACGGAATACGTGTCTAATATTATATAATATTCTTACTACTGTATCCTTATCTGGTTACGGTAGATGGCTTCTAATAAAACTCGGCGTGGAGTTACAGCTTTTATTAGGATGACTTTATACAATACTAAATAGATTCAATGGCGCGCGGACTGTATAACACGGTGGTTTAGATCAATCTGGCTTGCACGTCGACCCAGCCGGCCTTCCGTGCTCTTTCTCGCTTCCTCTCTAGTTCGCTCTATTTCACGCATTCCATACACACTACACTTATTATTTTCAAAATAAGCTAAATGCTTGTACTATGAAAACAGGACTAACTTGCTGGTGTCCTGGAATGTGAATTGTATTGCATTTTTATTACAATACTTGTTAAATTTGTTGTTTTGTACCTTAAAGCCTTAAGTCACCCTTTAAAACCTTCATAATAACGGATAAATTATCGATAACCCTTAGTATTAACTTCATATTTTACCGATTAATCGGTTATACTATTTCTCGGTAATTTTGCATGCCCTAATACGAATGTGAGTAGTATACCAATAGTATATATCTAAACCAATAATTACCAACTCGACGGATTTTAAATAATTTTTCGGCACACGCGCGAACGTTCTTTGAGATAAAAATGGTATTTTTCGCCGATGCTGGTGGCAAGTTATTACACAAGAAAGTAGTCCCAGGCGGATGCTGTTGTCACGTCTGGCGTAATACCTGAAATCACCTGATTTTGTTACAAACTTGTGTTACAAAGCTGTGAAATCAAAAATATGGAAAGTGGAGATGTTTCAGATCAAAATAAAAAAAGTTTTTGAAAATATTTTTAATAACGTGTAAATTTTTTATCATTTTTGTCATAATGTTACTTAAACAATTTTCTAAATATAAAGAGCGAAAAGTGCAATTCATGTGGTTAAAATTATAATAATAAAATAATAACCGAATATCTTAATATAATAATTTCGCTGTCTGTCTGTCCAGGAATTCCCGGTTTATAAACGAAATTACACGGCTAGAGAAGGACCCGACGCTGGACGCGCGGACGGCGACGCGACAACTAAGCGACATGGCCATTTTAGCGCGTCAAAAATATACTATATAATATACTACACAGGACTTAGCTAAGACGGGAACCATTGGTGTACTCATTCTCCGTGATTTTTCATGGGTGTACGGCTAGTTCAGTACTAATTGTATACCTGCGTTTCTTAAAGATAAAAAATGAACAACTGCATTGTCACTGAGCAGAATAATAATAATAAAAAATTTAAAAATTCGGCGGCAACCCTGTTTCGTCGGATGTGGGTATATGATTATTTTCTATCCCACTCTCTCTCGGATGTTCAACAGTTGTGGACTACCTTGATTTATCTTTCGTCTCTCTTGACTCTTGGGGATTTTCGTGCGAGCGGCCGCGTTCATAGCGACAACTGCTAGCATCGCAATCGACGTGATTTTTGCCATTCATCTTTTTAGCGTTTAAAATTTACTAACCCTTGTACAACTCCCTATCGAAAGACCATCGCCTCTTTTAATATTAATATAGATGATGGTCTCAAATTAAAAACTTCATAGCATCCGGTGCTTCAAAACATGTCAAGTAGTGGATCCGGCAACAGACGGAACACACTATACGTAACACAAGACAAGCTGTGACAACACCTGTCTCCGACACCATACAGCCCAGCGCACATCCTGCTTTCGACACGGTATTGTAATCCAGACAGCAACCACAAAACCAACGCCCACAGCAACACACAAACACACCGACCTATCTGAAAATGACACTATTGTTAATTGGTGATTGCTACCCCAACACTAAAAAATAGAGAAACGTCACGACATCTGGCAAATGTCAATATTTCTATCTTTGTGACGAAAACGTTGGTCTAAATTTAATATTTGAAGTCTTTGTATAAAGAAATTAGTGGATGTGTATTAAACAAACAGATTTATACCAACTTTTAAAATAACATAAATACTTATTTTATATAACATTCATCAAAAAATTACATTTTATACAAAAATCCAGATTGCAATTAAATTTTCAATTCAATTTATTTTCATCTCTCATCTCATCTTTTCCCCCTTGTCCTATTCGGGTCGGGGACCCATTGCATAGACAAGGCACCTCCATTCATCCCTGTCTTGCGCTGATGGTGCGGCCTCCGTCCATTCCAGTCGCGTCCTTTTCTCGTACAGTTTCTGAAGTTGCCTCGCCCAACTGTGTTTGGGGCGGCCCACCGGACGTCTTTCCTCGGGAGTCGTACTCAGTATTTTCCCAGGAATTCGGTCATCACACATTCTTAATACGTGCCCAAGCCACCTCAGTTGCGATTTTTCTATGAAGAGTGGCATTGGTTCAATCTTTAGATCGTCTCGGATCGTTGAGTTTCTTATTCGATCCCATTTGCCCTGCCACTCCTCTCAAGTACCTCGTTTCGGCCGCTTGGACTCTAGAGCGTGTGTCGCTCTGGTGACCGTACGTCGTTTTGAACACTGCCATTTTTGTCTTGATACTAAGCTCAGCCTTCCTTATCACTGAGCTGTAGAGAGGACGCAGCACACCGCTTGCCGCACCTATTCTTCCATCTATGTCTCCATCTTGCCGTCCTTCGCTGGAGAATTTGATCTCGAGGTATTTGAATCTGTCAACCTGTTTCAGCGAGTATGTTGCTTGGTATATATATGGCTTATATTAGGTCCTTACATATGAAATTGGCGTTTTGCCGTACTGGCAAATTTGATCTTAAATATCTTCTCTTTGGTTAGGAATTCCAAATCCAAATTTATACAGCTATTTACTCATGTATTTGTGTTTTGAAAATTATAATTCATTTGTTTTTTCCTCAATTGTTTTTTTCTTTGCGTCACTCAGTTTACAAAATGAAAAACTTGAAATATCGCGTTATTTACGAGTACGAGTTCCACCGTGGCACCAGTGCTGCAGAAACGGCTCGAAGGATTAATGATGTGTATGGCGACGGTGCCGCAAAAGAAAACACAGTGCGTTTTTGGTTCCAACGTTTTCGTTCTGGGAATTTCGACCTGCAGAACAAGCCCCGTGGACGGCCGGAGACCAAAGTTGATAATGAAGAATTGAAGGCTATTGTGGAAGCGGATCCATCGCAAACCACATCCGAGTTAGCTGCAGGCTGCGGTGTTAGTGATAAAACTGTTTTAATCCACTTGAAGCAAATTGGTAAGGTGAAAAGCTTGAAAGGTGGGTACCTCACGAATTGAGTGAAGCAAATCAACAAACGCGCGTTGACTGCTGCGTTGCATTACTCAACCGGCACAATAATGAAGGGATTTACATCGAATCATTACCTGTGATGAAAAGTGGATCCTGTACGATAATCGGAAGCGCTCATCGCAATGGCTGAACCCTGCCGAACCAGCCAAACCATGCCCCAAGCGAAAATTGACTCCAAAAAAGTTACTTGTGAGCGCTTGGTGGACTAGTGCTGGTGTCGTTCACTACAGCTTTCTTAAATCTGGCCAGAAGATTACGGCAGATGTCTATTGTCAGCAACTGCAAATGATGGAAAAGCTAGCTGCTAAACAACCGAGGCTGGTTAATCGCTCTAGGCCACTGCTGCTTCATGATAACGCTAGACCACACACTGCACAACAGACGGCTACCAAATTAGAGGAGCTTCAATTGGAATGTCTAAGACATCCACCGTACTCTACGGACCTTGCCCCAACAGATTACCATTTTTTTCGAAATTTGGATAATTTCTTGCAAAGGAAAAAATTCAACTCCGATGGGGCAGTCCAAACCGCCTTCAAAGATTTTATTGATTCCCGTCCGAATGGTTTTTTTAGTAAAGGGATCGATGAACTACCTATGAGATGGCAAAAGTGCATAGATAGCAATGGTACATACTTTGATTAAATAAATATATTATAATAAAAAAAAATCGGCTTTATGTTCCTCCCATACTAAACGCCAATTTCATATGTAAGGACCTAATATAATGATTGGTTTGCGTGATGATGTGATTCGACATCAAATAAACAGGCATTTTTAAATACACCCAGACATCGTGGAGGTAGGACATTACATTCGATGTATGTGTTAAAAAGGTAACGATATACCTTTTTTAATTTAAAGTGATTTATATACCATTAATGCACAACAGTTGGGTGTAGAAAAGTGATATTGCACTATCTTATATGTAGACATAAAAACACAGAATGCAATTTCTGATTCCTGTCTTAGATTTTTAATTAATGAAAATTCATAAGTACTTATGAATTCCTTATATTCTACATTCCCCTCAATCAACATATTACTCTAATTAGAAATTTGACTATTTAGATTCTTTCCAAAGGTCTCAGTAAATGTAAATAAATTAAGTCATTACATTTGCTAATGAGCTTTCTAATCGATTGAATTCATTCATTTCAAATCTGTCAAACTTAAAACTTCGTAATTGGCGGCATTAAATGCAATATTGCTTAATTCAGAATACGGCCGATTGATAGAAATTCTAGTTTGTTTTGCATACCTTTGCTCTGTCAGGTAAATACATGTAGGTAGTATGTTTGCTGTTATAGTGTATATATATCCACGGTCCCTACATATACTATCGAATCTGCAATTTTAACATTATCCAAAAAATAAAGTAAAAATTCAATGGTTTAAGCCACGTATTTACTAGGGGACAAATTGTCCCTCAACGTCCCGCGCTGCATAGAGTCTACGTGACGCTGCAACGTCGCGCACTATTTAGCGCGGCACTTTTACGTGTCGCGGAAATTTTGCCATGTGCAGTGTGCACGCTACCGAGCGAGCGCACGGAGACATCGTACCGCGCATCAGTACCACGTGGTACGTTGACAAGCTGTCACTATAGTTACATACGCTATATGATATTATATAAAACAGCGTTCCGTAATATTGTGTCTTGCTTGACTATGGAAGACCCGATAATTTGTAATAAATTTTCAAAATCAGTCCGGATGAAATTGACAAATGATCCGTCAGACACTCGAAGATCGCATAGAATATCCGTTCTTTTTTCCTTCGCAGTAAATACTTTCGCACCCACCACCATTTTCTGCTCTTACGTTTCGATAAACTCGTTAGAATAAATAGATACGCAGCACTATTCATCATAATCCTTTTGGGCGACATTTCCGCAAAAAGTGATAGGGGGGGCGGCAAAGTGGGGTAGCGGGGAATCCCCATGACAGCTCGAACGAAACGCCGTGCAATGCTTCAAAGGGCTCGCTTTAATTGGTCGTCAATCGGCACGTGACCTTCACGTGCGATCCATGCCATTTCGACAGCCGTTTATGCTATATAAAAAAAGACTAAAAATCAGTGTTTTCATTTTAAAAAATACGTAAAATTAAACAGCAATTATTTCTAGAACTCAATTATTTATTGTGGTGGTTAATTTTTCGTTTTGAAGCAGTACCTTCTGGATTTCATAATTAAAAGTACAAGATTGTCTGTGAAAAAGGTAAGATTTTGTCAGTTTATGTTTTGTCGTTAAAGTAAGACTACATTTGCCCCGCTATGCTCCCACATAGGGGGCATAGCGGGGCAAATGCCATTTTACATTTCTGTATTCACATATCGTAGATTTTTTATCGTAATCGTGAAAAACATATCCATAGTCGTTCGCAATGCATTAAACCATGATATTGAGTGAAAACTGTTTCTTTAATCATAATATTTTATCTTGTAGGTATGTTTGATTTAATCATAATATTTTATCTTGTAGGTATGTTTGATTTAATCATAATATTTTATCTTGTAGGTATGTTTGATTTAATCATAATATTTTATCTTGTAGGTATGTTTGATTTAATCATAATATTTTATCTTGTAGGTATGTTTGATTTAATCATAATATTTTATCTTGTAGGTATGTTTGATTTAATCATAATATTTTATCTTGTAGTTATGTTTGATTTAATCATAATATTTTATCTTGTAGTTATGTTTGATTTAATCATAATATTTTATCTTGTAGGTATGTTTGAGTCTTAAGTACCCCACTATGCCCCCCCCTATGTGAGTCCCGTTGTGCACACGTCAAATGACCGCGTCATTGCCCCTGAAACATGAACATAGGGACGATATGGGAGCTGTTGCTCATAAAACGGTCCTGGGTATGTGGTGGGTCTCTCTTCACTGCGGCCTGTGTCCGCTTTATTACTGTCTCTGCTGTATACATCTCACACAAACTATACAAGGTTATTTGGAAAACATCAATAAACTCGCAGGACTATATTCCTGCCTTGATTATGAGTCGAAAATGTTCAAGCTATTATGACATAATATCAATAGTTAAGGAGATATGCGACATCAAAGTTTGCATTTTTTTTTTCAATATTTCCGACTTATTTTTTTAAAACGTTGGACTATCATTACAGTAACTTATATCGAATATGGAAAATTTATTGCCTTTAATACAAGTCAAATAAAAAAATAAAAAACCTTCAAATTCCAATTGGAATGTTTTCCAATTGGAATTTTTTCAGGTTTTATATTATTTAATTTAACTTGTATTGAAACGAAATAATTTTTCGTAATCGATATGAGTTACTGTAACGATACTCCAACGTTTTAAAAAAAATAAGTCAGAAATATTGAAAAAAGAAATGCAATTTTTGCATATCTCCACAACTATTGATATTAGGTCATGATAGCTTGAACATTTTCGACTCATACTCACGGCAGGAATATAATCCCGCGAGGTTATTAATGTTTTCCAAATAACCCTGCATACGTGACACTCGCTGAATATAAGCCACATACTGTCACGATTGAATCCTCTGGACGGGTGGGAATCTTCTCCAAACACCACACACATAAACCGCCAGAGTACTGTTACCATATAAATACAAATATAAATTTAATAAATCAAATCCTATATTCGTTTTGAACGATCGAACCGAGGCTCTCTCTATTCGCCCATCGCGTTTACTCTAGAACATCTGCATAGTGAGTATAATATCACCGTATATGTTGGGCATACACATTAGCGAAGGGAAAAACTACATTTCAAAATGAAGACTACAACACACACAGTTCACCAGTTTAAAGACCACAAAGTGTACACTACATTTGTAGTAAAAACTACATGAAGTGAACTAATTACAGTACTACGAAATTGTAGTAATAATGAAGTGAACTAATTGTAGTAGGTACTAACGAAGTGAACTAATTGTAGTATTAATGAAGTGAATTACTGCAGTACTACAAAATTGTAATAACCTACAAGAAGTGCTTCTTGAAAAGTGTGCTACTAGAAAATTTTCAAAACCATGGGGGGGGTTTCAGTTTCCAGAGATTTCTTCATTTATCTATATCGACTTCCCAAAAATTTCAGAAGTGTACTTTGAAGTGTGTGTAATTTGTAGTGTGCACTACACTTCAAAAGGTGTACACTTCAATGTAATACCTATAGTATACTACATTGTAGTAGTTAGTACAGAGCGGACCCATCACTAATACACATACTTAAAACATACATGCGTTTGTGCATCTCGTAGACTGAAATATGATTTTTCAAGAAAAATAAAATCGAATTTAAAAGAAAATAAGTATACGAAGAGATGCTCAGCAATATCGAGCAGATAGAAGGCAATATTAATATATACGAGTATTAAGCCATGTATTCACTAGGGGACAAATCGCGAAACATTCCGCTCGACATGTCGCATCAACATCTACGCTCATGTTTCGGGGACAATGACGCGGTCATTTGACGTGTACACACCGGGACTCGCATATCTTGTCGCGGAAATGTCATGAGGTTACGATGACAGCTGCGGTATCTCATTTGGCGAAAACGGGGTTCAGCGCAATTCGAAATGTTTTTTTGGGTCGCAATTTCAAATTAACGAGGTTTTACTGTAGTAAATTGAATATTATTAAAAACAAGGTCCTTTTTGCAAATAATTATTGTTTTCCAGACGTCGCAGAAATATATCGCCCTATGAGGTTATATGATAGCCACGTATCTGTTTATGTTAATGAGTTTATCGAAAAGTAAGAGGAGAAAAAAGGGGAGAATGCGAAATTATTTACTGCAAAGAGAAAGAAGGACGGACATTCTATGCGATCTTCGATCGATACAGCTCGATGAGTTCAAGAACGATTTCGTTTCCCCGCATTGTCATCTTGACAGATACAGCGCATGCGTATTCACTTGTAAACATACCACGTGGTACTGACGCTCCGCGGAATGTTGCAGTGAGTACGCTCGGGTACCGTGCGCATGGCAACGTTGCCACGGCACGTAGAAATGCCGCGCTATGTTGTGCGCGAGGTCGCGGAACAGTGCACGACGTTGCAAAGTCACGTAGACTCTATGCCGCGCGTGCTGTTGAGGGACAATTTGTCCCCTAGTGAATACATGGCTTTAAGGTTGTTTTATAATGGGTAGAATTGAATTACGCTATAGAATGGTGGTAACAGCGTTTACGATGACGAAAGTCGTCCTACAAAATGTAGAATGAAAAATTTTAAAAAATATGCATTTTGTATTAATCATTTTAATATTTATTTTTTGTTTTAAAAATATAAATACACAAGCCAGAGCGGAGATTTTAAAATGAATATACCGGCGTGATAGAATCAAAAGGAATTACGCACTACAGAAATCTCTCGAAGTGGCTGGACTGTTCTCGTAAATTCTCGAAACATCGAGAAAACGATATCCTATATAAAGGAATTAATCGGCTACTACGCAGTGTACAGAGTTGTTGACAGCGAGCCAAACGCCGGAGACATCCACAAGCGAAATCGTGCGGCGTGTATAACTGTTGAATGTTGCTCAAACATATTCGACTCATAATTAAAGCAGGAATCTACCTGTAAAATATTGTGGACCAGCTCTCTCTGCCAAGTACGTATCGACCCAGCGATTTGTTTATATTAACACAATAAAATCTCCGCGACGTTAACGTATGTAGGAGATTAAAGGAATCGAACTGTAGACACGAGCGACGCTACACCAGTCGAGTGCCTGCCGCAATATCGGGCAGATCTGCGCCGCGTTAAGTTAGAGTTTCTTTTTTCATCATTTATTTTATTTCCTACTAGTACACTTTCACTTCCTCCCGGACCCCCGGGAAGAGATAAACGTAAACAATCAAAACGCTCTTTCATTCCATCGAACACCGAACCTCGGGAACGTGCCCAAGGGCTAGTTGAGTGGCGATTCCAAAAACTCAAGTTAAAAAAAAAACAAAAAAAAAAAAATATATTATATATATATATATATATATATATAGTATGTAAATTTGATTCTGAATAAATAAATAAATAAGAATAACATAAAATAAAAATACACTTTCTTGTAACAAATTGTTTATAAAATTTACTTGTCTCAGCACAGATATGTCTAGCGAGACGGGTATATTACAGTAAATTTAACATAAATAAATTATATACATACAAATAAATAAATCAATAAAACAATTAAAATGACGGCAGTTGGCGCATACGCCCGTTGTGCCTCTAACGTACGTTTATCACTGTTTCTAATGACGCACATATAATTAAAAAACCGGTGTGAAAAATGTATAAATAGAATTATAACTCGGTGAAGCTAGTAGCCAGTGCATGCTGAAAAGATGACTTGTACCGTACCGACAGCCGGTCGGCGGTTGAGGTCAGAGGCGCCCCATGCAAGTATATACAAGAATACTCATCAACTCATACTCTTCATCAAAATAATGGATCCATATTAAAGAAAACACATTATTATTGCGAAGCTGCAATTTCAGAACAAAGTTCTGTGAATTATTAACAAATGTATAAATGAATTGGAAAAGACACACAGATCAAATGAACGAAAAAATATTTTAGCTACCGCTACCGGGATTCGAACCAACGGACCTCCAATCTATCCGGGAATGGCGCGTAAAATAAAAAGAGACTATTTTGAGTATGTCCAAATTTTTCAGAACAGAACTGGATTTTTTGTCACAGGGACATCAATAATCAATTAATGTATATTATAAATTATTATTTTTTAGAGCAAATAGGTTTAAATTATCCTACATACTCAACGCGTTCAAATAATTTATTTTACGCAAACTTTGGTAGGACTAACTACTTAAAAAACTGCTTTGTAACTCGTTGCACCTCAAAATACAATATGTTAAATTCTACAAATAATCTAGACATTTTTTCTGACAATATCCTTTTATTTAAAATGAAACTCCGTAATGTCATTTATGACTATTGATTTGATACTTCTTTAATTGAATCCCATTTCCTCCCTCTCCCCACCCCTCCCATTTTACGCATTATCATAATTTAAATCTTTGAAATATTTATTATTTATCACATATTCTTTATTATTGTTTTTTTAATTAGTTTTTTTACAAACTTTACTGGTCATACTCACGAATACTTTTTTGATATTATATATATAAAAAAATTAAATTGTACTGTATGTTTCCCAAATAAAATAAAATAAAATAAAATAAAATAAATGTCTCACAGAGACGAAACTGTATTTTTAACTGTATTACTACTCTCCCTTAAAAATACAGTTTGGTCTCTGTGAGACATCTATAATATACATTAAAAAGAGACTAGGTACATATAAGGTCTAAAATTTAAGTTAATTTACCAAGCTGCCGTGGTGAAATTGGATAACGCGCCGTTCCCGGATAGAATGGAGATCCGTTGGTTCCAACCCCGGTAGCAGCTTAAATATTTTTTCGTTAATTTGATTTGTTTAAAAAAATTGGAATGGAAGGTTATTATCATTTTATTTGACTTATATTAAAAGGAATGAATTTTTCATATTCGATATAAGTTACTGTAATGATAGTCCTACGTTTTAAAAATAATAAGTCTGAGATATTAAAAATAAAATGCAAAATATAATAAACTAGCTGTTCATACCCAGCGTTGCACGGGTTAAGGATTAAGTTTAAAATATTTTTGTGAGAATAAAACAAAGGTTCAATTCGAACGGAATACATTTGCATCAAAAATATATCAAGGGAGGTAAGGGTTAAAATAATAGGGGGGAAATATTGCATATGTTACCCGCCGAGTCCTTGAGAGTAAGTTTCCAAATTTTCGGTCCGATCGGTCAAACGGTACAGATTTGCATCTAATATATATTAGCGGAGGGGAAGGGTTAAAAGAATAGGGGGGAAATGTCGCATATGTTACCCTCCGAGTCCTAAAGAATGAGTTTCCAAATTTTGAGTCCGATCGGTCAAACGGTACAGATTTGCATCGAAAATATGTCAGGGGGAGGGGAAGGGGTAAGAGAATAGGGGGTCCTAAAGCATAAGTATGCAAAATTTGAGTTGAATCGGACAAACGGTGCGAATTTGTATAGAGAACAGACATACAGACAGACATTGAGTATTATAGGTATAGATCTAAAGTACTAAAGATTTCTCTATAGAAACCTGTGGGCCCTAGTCAAGGTCTCTCTCCTTATAGAACGAGAGTTTCGTGGAGACCGTCACGGTATTTTTTGTGTTTATCAATATCGTGCTGTCAGTACTGTATTTTGTGGATCCTTCGGTTGGAATCAAATGACACATTGAGCAAACTCCCGCAACCTTTATCCGCGTGAAAAAGATTTTTCTGCAGTCATGATTACGAATGCGGATGGTCAGATGCTGCGTTTTTTCGGCACGATCTTATGGAATGGAAGCGTGGACGCTTACCGGCGAATTGATAAGGCGACTTGACGCATTCGAGATGCGGATCTACAGAAGAATTCCCAAAATAAGCTGCATTGACAGAGTTACGAATGAAAATGTCATGCTGCGAATGAATAAAGAAAGAGAAGTAGTATAGGTAATTAAAATAATAATAATCCGAAAACTTCAATATCTCGGACAAGTGATGAGATATCAAAAGCAGTACGAGATGTTGCATCTCATAAAGCAGGGAAAGGTGGCGCGGAAGTTATCGCGGCTGAAAGACCTGAGCCAGTCCAGTGGTTTGGCCAGTCCGCTGCAGTAAATAAAGTACTCGTGTTTCGTGATTGCCAACGTCAGTTGAACGAATAGAAGAAGCAAAAAGAAGAAGAAGAATTTTAATTAACTAAAAATATAAACCGCTCGGAGTAACTTCACTACCAGTTTCGATAAAATTGTATCTTCGCCAAGACGGACGCGTACTAGTTACCAATTACTTATTTTGGTAAACAGTTAATTTTTGATCGGGGGCGTGGCTACAGTTGTGGTGGGGGTGCGGGAGATTGTCAAGTTGAAACTGTAATAGGGAATAGAAATGGGTTATTTGTAAAATTCAACTAGTTATTAATTATATTGACTTTGGTGTCCAGGCATTTCTTCATTTTCAATATTTATAAATTACCTCATTTGTGGCCTCTGTTATTTATATGCAGAATCTTTTTTTTTTTTTTTTTGCAAAATTTAATTTTTAAGATATTTAACTATATTATGATATCAGTGTTTGTTTTTGTGTTTTAAATGTGCGCAAACTGTACATATGCCTAAATTCGGGTTAAATTATGTGCCGGAAATGTTCCAACATCAATGTCTTTATATCAGCAGTTATGATCATAAGCGAAATTGGAACCAGAATATGTCTGCAATGTTTTGATGTATGCCGAATGAGTATAATATTCGATATAAGTCGCTTTCGTGATTGTCCAACGTTTTGTAGAAGTTAAGTCAGAAATGTTGAAGAAATCCAATCTTTGATGTCGCTTGTCTCCACAACTATTGATTTCAGGTCATGATAATATTTTAACGAGGAAACTCGGAGATCCACAACTGTAGTCACAATAGAGCACAAAGAATAGCGTAGAAGACAAAAATTTCAGGCCTCAAAATAATTTAACGATGTTTTAATATATCAACTATCAAAAACCACATTAACAAATTGGTCAAAAGAGGGAGAAAGTGCGTATACATAATGTGTATTATATTCATTTATTCGTTTAGAAAGTGCAAACACATACACATATATTCATAAGATTAAGAAACATTTTACGTGTAAATAACTTCAAAAATGTGTATTTCGCTACTTTCCACTCACTACTTCAGTATGACAGTATTGGGTGGGGAGGAGAATACGATAATATAAACCCATTAAAAGTTATACAGAGTACGATTATTAAAGTTGTATTAAAAAATCAACTTTCTCAACACAAACACTCTTCACAAAAAGTTCGGATATTAGAATTTACAATAAATCTCCTTTGTAGAAATAATTAAAGAAAATATTTAAGCAATACTTGAAACAAACACTTCCTTGAGATTTCAAAATACCAAAATGCAACACCAAAAAATATCAACAAAATTATATATATTTAGAAATAAAAAAATTCTATACAAATTAAGAACAAAACTGAGATTAAACAATTCGAAAATTAATTAATTAAAATTAATTAATTAATTAAAAATACTCAATTAAACAATAAATATTTTCATAAATATGTGTATAAAAATATGCAATTATATAAAGGTGTACCTAAGTCCCTCTCCAGGCACAAGATTTGTTCTCTTTTTGGAGAGGTACAGCGATACAAGTTATGCGTTATATAGTTTTAATAGACTAGAACTAGAAAAAAATCGTAATAAAACTGTATGTAATATTTAATTTAAAAAAACGTTAAATTATTTTATGAACGAAACTTAGCTGCCAATGATGCTGCCAGATGCATCCAACAAAGGGGCGAGTTCATTTTTGATTATTTTGTTTTTTTTTTCCATTTAATTACGATTTTAAATGAATTTACATCGTAACATTTGATTAGAGGAACGATGAAAAAATAGTTGATGCGGCATTCTAAATTGCGCTCAAGAGCGACGACGTCACTGCTGTTGACCCTGCGGGAAAAACCTGTTTTGGATCCCAGCTTCTGCAAAACTGGTCGTAGATAACGAAGAGAAAAACTTCATTTCAGAATGAAGACTTCAACACGCGCACGTTCGCCAATTTGAAGACGACAAGGTGTGCGCTTCATATTGTAGTAGGTACTAGATGGGCGTTGAATGGACGGACTAGTTGAAATCAACCGTTGACGTTGCATCGACGCGTCGACCGTTTACGTTTATCGCATGGACTAGTTGAATTCGTAGACGGTGGACAGCGGACGCCGTGGTCGGTGGACGATTCGAGATTAACACAATGCAAAGCAACGAGCGAGAGCAAGACAAAACGTCTCCGTTTATTTCTCTCTCATCTCTCGCTGTCGACTTGTAGATGCCATAGACGGCTCGACGGGTAATTTCATTTCAACTCTAAAGTACCCTACCATAGAGTGCAGATCTGTGTACACGAACTATGACTAGAGATTTGAAATTTGAATACATGCGTAGCGCGAGATAGGCTTAATAAGCTATTATCTATAATTTTTTACTTGATTTTTTGTGATGTCACGTGCGACGATTCGGTGAATTCCCAATTTTACGCTGTATAAAATAAAACAATTCTGTTTAATTATTTTATTTTTTATTGAACTATTATTAATTAACAGGCCGGCTAGATATTTTCTAAAATCAATATTTTATTCGATCGATCTCGACTTCTTATATCTACCTGAAAAGGGATGCTAAAATTTAATTATTGTGTTATTTCCTTACTTTTCAACTTTAGCATATAAATGATATAACTTGTAGGGAATAAAATTTTCTATACCTAACTATGGTCCTTATTCAGGAGTCCAACATTAATTATTATATATGTAATATAATCTTGAATTTAGGTTTAATTCATTTTTATTAAAAATTCCCTATTTTCAACTTTATAGATAAAAAATAAATCTATTATAATTTTGTTGTTTTTTTTTTGGTTTTTTACATGTTTCGGGTTGTAAAACCACTTTTTATTGGTTTTTTACATGTTTCGGGAACAATGTTCCTTTTCTCAGATTGAGCCTTAAACTAAAGTTGACAAATAATACAGATATATTTATTTATTAATAATGTCACCACAAAGTGAAAGCCTGACTTTGAAAGATGTATTCTTCAATAAATTTCTATATAACATCTCAAATGTAAAGTATTTTTAAATTATGTATTTATTTATAAATTTATAGATAATAAATAAATGTAAAGTATTTTTTACCGCACCTCATAACTGGTGCCTTTATTACGCAAAATCATTGTTTCCTTCCATTTTATTTACTCACATTTTAATGCTTATACCCAATACTTTCACTGCTTATATATGTAGTTTATATTTATATTTTACTGCTAACACCTGATATTGCTGTGTATACCTATTTCTTTCTTTGTTATATATAGAAAGAAGTATATAAAACAATATGTAAAAGCCTATAATGTGCGTAAACAAATAAATAATAAAATATTTCTTTTTACAAATAAGCACAAGTAGCGGTTTTACTTTCCCCGAAACTATATTCCTTCAAACTTCTTTAAATTTTAAAAATTAACCTTATAAAAATAGCCAACGGTTGAGCCGTCGAGAAGCGTCGCGTTGAACCGTAGACAGTTGACCATCGTCCCGATGTTTAGATAGAACGTCCGCGACGTCCGCGTAACGAAGTTGACGCGTCAACTAGTTGACGAATTCAACTAGTTGATCGTCTCGTCGATGGATGGACGTGGACGGTCTCGTTTCGTCGACGGTAAATACGTCGACGACCCATCCCTAGTATCACGTGCCATTGTCAAGGCTAAAAGGCCTCAAAAGTTGCGGAGTAGCCGTACTTGTTCGCGGGTGACATGAAAGTCTCCCACCAATAAGGCTGTCGTACTTCGAATTCAGTTCAGTGTAACTAAATCGTCGCCATGTTTCATGTGTCAGTTGCGAGCGAAACTAACGCCATCTCTGATTCTTTATTTAATGTGACCAAGGTATTGGTGACATTAAATAAAGAGAGTCATCGAGTATATAGAGAAGCGATAGAAATCGAGAAAAGACCATACAGTCTAAACACCCGAGATGATTCCCGAAGACTTCCTATGGCTTGGAAACCGATTCTCGCTAAACGAAAACTTAAAACTCAGAAAAATACCATCACCAAACCAGTTGTCTCTTGTACGATACCACCAACTGCACCGACACATCATCTTTCTTCAAAATCTCTAGCTATCCAACCGGTAATACATGAATCACCCAGCACAAGTAGACAAAGTACTTTGCATGACTCAGCACCTACACCTGCCGATAAATTACGAAGATCGCAGAGATTAAAAGAAAAAAGTTGTAGAAAATAGTCAAGTGAGTTTCGATACCACAGAGGGCGCCAGTACAGCACAATTTGAGGGCAAATAAATTGAACTTCACAATTCGAATCAGAGATGGCGTTAGTTTCGCTCGCAACTGACACATGAAACATGGCGACGATTTAGTTACACTGAACTGAATTCGAAGTACGACAGCCTTATTGGTGGGAGACTTTCATGTCACCCGCGAACAAGTACGGCTAGTCCGCAACTTTTGAGGCCTTTTAGCCTTGACAATGGCACGTGATACCGTGTCGAAACGTCGGCCTTGGTCTTCTCACGGAGACCATTTACAGAAAACGCGAGGGAGTCCAGAAGTTCCTTTTGTTACATATATATATATATATATATATATATATATATATATATATATATATATATATATTGTCTGAAAAACACAAAGAATACCAGTAAAGGTTTCTGTGGGATAAAATCGAAGTCTACACGAACAAAATGCTGGAAAAAGCTAGTTAATTAAAAAGCTACCGAAGTTCGGCAAATTTAAACGAAATTCGGCCAGAGACGAAGCTCGGTAAAAGTTGCTGAAGTTCGGCTATACCGAATGTGAAACGAATTTTGGAGCATCTCTAATAATTAGCAATCTGACACAATATGTCCGTATGAACGTCGTTTCTACGTTAAATTTAAATTTGTAAACTGCCTGATAACAATCATGTTGTAACTACAAACAACTTACACAATTACATCTTTGATGACAGCTCATTTATGTGTGTACATGGTTTTAAGACATAATTGAATCGTGAAACGAAAAAATGACAAGATTAATAACCCCAATAAAAATTATTTGTTTCTCTGTCCGTAACTTATATTATATAAACTTTTCATTTTATCTAATTTTCTTTTCTTTTTTCTTTTTATAAATAAATAAATTCTTGTTCTTTAGTAACCGACATGTAAAAGAACCGTTATAGCCAATGTAATATAATTATTGAAACAGAGAACTCCAGAAGAACATCAGAATGTCAGACACCATCTGGCCAGCTCGGCGCGTGCACCGCCCTCCAGAGCTGCCCAGCTCTGTACAGCCTCATACAAAGACCGCCCGTCCCAGATAATGTGAAGGAGTTCCTGAGACGTTCCAGTTGTGGTTTCGAAGGAAGAAAACCCAAGGTAATATAATTTTGACACTTAAAGAATCATAATATCTTGAAAATATCAATCGAGCGAAGAAAAACCGTCAATTCAATAATGGATTGGGTGTCATGCTGGATTCCAAGCTCACTTTTAGAAACCATTTCGATAATATCATAAACAAAGCATGTGCTATGTTGAGACATACAACAAAAATTACTCACGGCTTTAAAAATCCTCAAAATCTAGAAATTCTCTTTAAATCTATTACGAAGTATATTAGAGTATGTGTCGTCGGTTATTTTATCGCCTTATTAAACAATAAAGTAAGAATCGAAAGAGTGCGGAAAAAGTCAACGCAGTAATCTTCACAGCTACGATGATCTTCTTGCCTATTTCAAAATGCGCAAACTGAAGTCTCGACGGAAAATATCTGATATTGTTGTGCCATGCAAGGTTCTTGCTCTTTATCGGAATTAAAACCCTTTTTAACCCTTTATAAGAAACTGGCAATTATTTTGAATAAGATAGAATTCTAATAATGCTAGTTATTTTTCTTCCATCACAAGAATATGTCGTACGTACAATACTACTAATTACACACAATCGTTTGTTACATACAACAAGACTCGAAAACTTTTTTCTAATTCGTTTTTAAAGAAAAAAATACAATAAAATACAGACCTAATGACACTACAAAATATTAAGTATACTTAAAAATCCCCGTCCTGAAGTCTCCAGGCCTGTTCCTAACTATGTTATTTTTTTAAATAGAGATGAAATACATGTCGTATAAATATTCTTACTATTTTCAAATTAAGGTAAACCCCTGTGCTATTAAAATGGAACTAACTTTCTGGTTTCCTGGAATGGGGCTGGAACCACCAACCATTGGATCACTAAGCGAGAGTCATAATCATTGCACTAACAATCTTCTCACATAACATATCCTATTATATAACATACTCCTATAACACCTATCTAGGCTACTTGGCTTAAAAATACTAAAAAAAACTGGATGGACAGTGTTACCAATGAAAATGTTATGTAGTTCGGATGAATTAAGAAAAATAAGTAATTAACACAATAAAAATCCCATGACTACAATATCTAGGGCATATGATGAAACATCCAGAGAAGTAGGAAATGTTGCAGCTCATGATGCAGGGAAAGATTTCCGGAAGTCGGGACCCTGGAAGAAGGAGTACATCATGGCTGAAAACCTAAGGCAGTGGCTTGATCACTCTACTGTAGAGCTATTCACGCCACAGTAAAGCCAACGTCCGTAGAACACAGGAAAAAGAAGGCTATTTCTCTCATCTATCTAGAACAATCAATCACTATAAGGCCGGTCGCACTTTGGATGCGAATTATTATCGCACGTATAGGCACGATTATTTTCGTACGTACTGAGCGCGCACATTGATTGCCTTGCGTTGGTCACGATCAGTTACTTTTCGCATTTCTTCAATGACGTTTGTGCCAAACGAATAATCTGTATCTTCTGGAAAACTCTCTTCTGTCTCGTAGGCTGCTACGGCGTCGTCGTCATTGTACAACCAAATGAGTGAAAGAAATATATACTAGAAGGGATGAATCTCATCATATTATGGCAGACTTAATAATGACAATTTCATGATTATCTACGTATGAACAAAGAAACATTTGAATATATTTTAAATGCTGTGTGAACTGATCTGACCAAATTTACTAAATTGTTCGAAGTACATAATTTTACCTCACCTTCATTAAACCAAGTATTTTAATTTATTCAGAGATTTGGTCCCACAAATGTTTGTGGGACCAAAGTGATTAAATTGACAAATTTTTCGATATCCATCGTACGACGCATAAATTTCCGAACACATCCGGATCGTGTCGGACGTCGCATCTGTGTACTACTGAATCGTGTACAGTATGCGATGTTCAATAGTTCGAAGGTCAGGAATGTACTTGCGTATTTGTACGTATATGCACTACTCAATTTCGTACGAAAACGCATCTAGTGTGCGGCCGGCGTAACGAGATATGATCCAGAAACGGCGACCTTGGTATATTTTTCATAACGCAGGATCAAATAAAATGCGAAATATTGATAAACTTAGTTGACAATCGCTCGATTACCATAGAAAATTTTTCAATTTTCAGAATTGCGCCGATGCCGATGGTTGTTCCTTGTCATACAAGTCTAACGTCAAAACCCGCGCACTACGCACTTACGAGGCGATAGTGTATCTCGTGTAATTTGTTGACCTACCACATGTTTCTTAAGTATTTTTTTTTATTTTCGACACGTACACTAAAATCTTTTGTGTAGTTGTTCATAAAATATTTATACATTTGTGGTGGTCAGGAGCCAACGCGGATTCTAGCAACGCACCCGTGCTGCCTACCGCTCGCCGCCGCGACAATCCTTGTAGCCGCTACAAGCAATATTATTCCTGTTAGCAACCCGATACGTAAAAATTATTACACTATATAGCAACTTCAAACAATGAGTATTACTTACACCCTATGTTAATTTATTTCAACTTATTAGCTCACTTCACTCACACTATCACATACGCGACATACGCTGAACACGAAAGTATTTTTCGAATTTTTCTTGTGTAAGGCTTCTTTGTGAAAGGCCATTTTAATTAAACTTCATATATTACATCCCCTCTTCTGCGCCTAATGACTACGCCCACATACCCACCGGACCTACTCTGCACCCCACTCCTCACGCCGTCCTTTGGTCTTAAGTATAGTACATTTTGGTAACTGTTGCTTCCAAATATTTCATTCCTGAGCGAATTTATAAAACTTCAAACTTTTTACAAAGAATTTGGCAATGCTATACAGCATACATACAGTATATAATGAAAATTTCTTCGAAATTGATACTGTTTTTATGCAATATACTTGTTTATATATTTAATTAAATTGTATTTTTTTATTATTTATGCGATTAAGAACGATTTAGATTAATATTATTTTAATTTATAAAAATAAAATTTTGTTGAATGTTTGGAACAATAGTAATAAGTTTCCCTGCAATGGGATCCGAAACGTCGGCCCGAAAGGTCGTAACAACACGGCATAATACCCCAGTAAACACAAACTTGAACAATAGTAATATTTGTGTTTTTGAAAAAATAAATGTCGAATGGCTATAAAAAGGAAAATTTTCGAAAAAACGGAGCATTATTTTAGAATAAGTTGGGATCGTTTTAGATCATCTTTTGTTTGCTTTTTCGAAAAATTTTCTCTTTGGCTGTGCACGACGACATCGCCAGTGAAGGTGAAATTCTAATTGCTTTAGTGAATTCCCGGGACTATTAGCTACAAATAAACTTATTCATTTCGAACTATCAATGAATTAGTTATTTTAGCCAGCAGAGCTAAATAGAAATCATTGTGGTTTTTCACTTTCTCGGCACTAGTTATTTATAGGAAGGGATTTGATAGTCGGGTAGACATTGATCAGTCCCTTTTCGGAGCTGGAACGTACAGTAACGTTACTGAGGATGATGCGTTAGAATTGAAAACGTTACAATCATTAGAAAAAATAGTGAAAGTTAACAAAGTTATCATTTTTAAATAGGTATATTTTTTACGAAAAAATTATTAGGGGTGAGTGGAAATTCTTTCCTCATCACAACCAATCCGCCAAACTTGTACTTACACTGTACTACAATGTCAAACAAGGGATAGTCGGGTTGGTGTGGAGAATTATCACCCTTCCGGAAGAATCCTTTCGTGTTCAGTATTTGTGGTGTAGTCAACGGTCAAATAGCTAAAAATAAAAAAAATCATCAATAGTCTCCATCATTCATTTTTATTGTTACAGGTGTGCTGCCCAGGCATCCTCTCAAGTCGCGCGTCTGTGGGGGATTCTGACCCTGCATCTCCGAATCCTCTCATCCCAACCCAAGATGAGTGCGGAGATAGTTTAGTTAACAAAATTGTCAATGGCGAACAAACAGAAATAAATGAATTTCCATGGTTGGCACTTCTAGAGTACACAAAACGTACGTAATTTAACATACATTAACATATTTTAGTAGAATATGGGATTTTGATCAACTGATCTTTGAATGGGGGAATGGAATGACTAAAGCACGGGTTATATTGATTGATAAATGAAAGCTTGTAATGAACTCTCAGCATTCGCCGCAGTGACGATCAAGGTTATCGATAAAATTTATTATTACGAATAACAGCGAGATATTTCCGATAAATATTTTTATCAGTTCGTGGCGGTAAGAGAGAAATGAAATACCTGAAATTAAATAAAAAAAATATTTAATCACCGCTGAACGCGAACTGGACTGGAGTACTGTACTATAATGCACAATAATTAGGCACTAATCACTCGTCCATGGAACACTTTATACTCTACTTACTATATTAATACTTCTAGGATCACACTAATATGTTATTGAACGTTCGATAGGTGTACTCTCGCAATGTATTTCGCTGGCCACATTGAATCGCCGCTTTTCGTTTGTTTTCTATGAAATCACAACAAACTGTAGCGGTTATGTCACTCTTTACATAAATGAATGAAATGAAAGAATGTTGTTTCGCAAACTTTCAGGCATGATCTATTGACTTCTTAGCCTTTCCAGTAATTTCTAATTTACTGTAAAACGTCCAGAGTACTGTAAAATCCTCGATTACGTGTTATTATTTCCGTTTTTTACAGTCTCGTGGCAATATTTAAAAAAAATACTCCAATGCCTGTTTCGTGACCACCGGGTGTCGGCCGCGAAATGATTTTGATTGGTCGAAACTAACATCCGACGTATTCTACGCCAACAGCTAGCCAGGATTTTAAACCTTTAAAAATCCGCCCAGTGACAGTTAGAAAGCAGTGTGTGGTATCCGAAGCCGAATCATTTCACGTATGCCTTTCGGAAGAGACAGATCGATCTGTTCCGAAGCCGGAAGAATTGGAGATTGAATCTGCACTCGACATAGTAGGAAAACGTTGTAAGTACAATTTGTCAATGAAGACGTAACTAGCTTGGTGAAATTATATTTTGGTTGTCAGGATCAATTATTATTGGCGAAGATTGGGAAGGAAAATATTTATTTCCTAATCCCGACACGCGTACAGTGGTGGCGATTCCGTCCGTCATCGCACAACGCTGTTTTTTTTATTAAATGTTTTATTTTACGTCTTTAGCAACCGGCAAAGGATTTCACTGTGGAGGCGCCCTGGTGTCTGCTCGCTATGTCCTGACTGCCGCCCACTGCGTCGTGGGTCCCCTGATCACCGCCAGCATCAGGCTGTGAGTATTATCCTGGTTCTTTGTTCTGATTATGATCTTTTAAATCAAACTCTTTGTTGGTTTAAGATACATTCATATTCGTGTCTATGAATATAATATGTAACAATAATTGGAAGGCAGTGGCTGATAAATAAAACAGTGTTGAATCAAGCTCTTGTATGTTTTAATTAAAGTTCAACATGTAACAGAACGTGGTTGATATAAGGGTTGATATAATGTGAATTAAATGTGAAAAATAAAAAAAAATAATAACAAAAGATCAAGATGTCATTTATTAATAAAAACATTGTCATTCCAATATTTGATGGAACTGACTACAAGAACTAGAAGATAAGAATTTTAAAATTCTTACAGTTGAACAAATGCAAAGATGCAGTTATAAGAGATAAATGTTTCACTGATAAAGTTGCAGATTGGGAAAAAATGGATATTAAAGCAACAAATTAAATATATATAGTGCCATTTCCAAAAACAACTTGAATATGTGTATGAGCTCGGCATTCAAAATAATGTAAAAGTTTGATGAAATGTACCTAAAAAAATCTACAGCATTACACATTATTTGTAGAAATAGCCTTGAAAATATTAAATTGGTGAACAATCCAGAAGTTAGTATATTTTTTGACGATTTTGTAAAGTCTGTAAATGAATTGAAACAGGCTGGTGCCACTGGGAATGAACAAGGAAAGTTAAATTACACGTTGAAAGCATTGCCACCGAAATACAGTCATATTGGAGATTTAATTGATGTTTTACGAAAAAAGGACAGGACTGTAGACTATCTAAAAAGCAAAATTAAGATGAAATCCACTGAAGAAAAATGTGAAAATTTATATAACACATCAAATGATAAGTCCAATGCGTACAAAGCAGAATCCAGTGCAAGAACTGGTAATTTTAAGAGATTTGAATCCAGTACATCATCAACATTTCTCAACAAATTAAAGTGTTTCAAATGTGGCCGAGCTGGTCATTTGATAAGAGATTGTGGAGCTGTAAGTGACCATGGTTGTGCAATTTCAAATTATCGTGGTCGTGGAAATTTTCGTGGAAGAAATTATCAACACCAGGAAGCAGTTTTTATACCACTGTGAATAATGCATCGTCTTCGAGTGAAAATGACATATTAGGTAAAGACAAAATAAATTGGTTGCTCGATAGTGGTTGTACAGATCATATTATAAATACCGATGAGTACTTTGATCGAGATGTTATATTAAAGGAGACCATAAAAGTCAAAGTAAGAGATGGAAGAATATTAGAAGCGACAAAAGTTGGTGAAATTACATCATTTTTTCCAATCTATGGCAATAAATCTAAAGTGACATAGAAAAATTTATTTTATGTTAAGGAAATGAAGACAAATTTATTGAGTTACTTGAAGATAACTGATAATCATGTAATAGTTTCAAAAGGACAGTTGACAAAAATCTGCAACTCGGATGGTAGAATAATAGCCATAGCCAATAAGGATGAAAGATTATATAAAATGACAAGTTTTATTTCAAAGGATCAGATACATGCAAATATGAGTGATAATACTCAAAACTCACTAAAACTGCATCGTAAACTTGGACATATAAACTTTAATTACCTATATATAATGTGTAAAAATGAGTAGCTAGAAGGAATACCTAAAATAATAGAATCAGATTACATGAAGTGCGCTATCTATATTGAAAATAAAATGCATAACCTACCTTTCAATAATAACAGTCGAAAAGCAGAGCATATACTAGAAATTGTTCACAAGATCTAAATGGACCTCGTAGAACTGTAGGATACCAGGGCGAAAAGCATTTTTTAAGTTTCATCGATGACTGCAGTAAATTAGCAAAAGTGTTTTGTATCCAGTCAAAATATCAAGTTTTTGAATGTTTTGTGGAATGTATGAATGAGGTACAAACTTTAACAGGAAAGATGATAAAGGAATTAAGATGTGATAATGGAAAAGAATATATGAATACTAAAATCCATCAATTTACTAGAAAAATATTATGCATCAGGCAATGAAGTGTTGGTTGACGAATATAAATATAAGGAGGCGTGTTGGTTTAAGATACATTCATATTCGTGTCTATGAATATAATTTATGTATCGATAATTTTTGTACACTGAAGGCAGTGGCTGACAAATAAAAGAGTGTTGAATCAAGCTCTAGTGTGTTTTAATTAAAGTTTAACAAGGCCTTTCTTAATATATTTATTTATAAAATTTCCTAGAACTTTATTAAATATTTTCCGTATTTTATATTTTTATGTCCTTTGACCATATATTAGGTCCTTACATATGAAATTGGCGTTTTGCCGTACTGGCAAATTTGATCTCAAATATCTTCTCTTTGGTTAGGAATTCCAAATCCAAATTTATACAGCTATTTACTCATGTATTTGTGTTTTGAAAATTATAATTCATTTGTTTTTTCCTCAATTGTTTTTTTCTTTGCGTCACTCAGTTTACAAAATGAAAAACTTGAAATATCGCGTTATTTACGAGTACGAGTTCCACCGTGGCACCAGTGCTGCAGAAACGGCTCGAAGGATTAATGATGTGTATGGCGACGGTGCCGCAAAAGAAAACACAGTGCGTTTTTGGTTCCAAGGTTTTCGTTCTGGAAATTTCGACCTGCAGAACAAGCCCCGTGGACGGCCGGAGACCAAAGTTGATAATGAAGAATTGAAGGCTATTGTGGAAGCGGATCCATCGCAAACCACATCCGAGTTAGCTGCAGGCTGCGGTGTTAGTGATAAAACTGTTTTAATCCACTTGAAGCAAATTGGTAAGGTGAAAAAGCTTGAAAGGTGGGTACCTCACGAATTGAGTGAAGCAAATCAACAAACGCGCGTTGACTGCTGCGTTGCATTACTCAACCGGCACAATAATGAAGGGATTTTAAATCGAATCATTACCTGTGATGAAAAGTGGATCCTGTACGATAATTGGAAGCGCTCATCGCAATGGCTGAACCCTGCCGAACCAGCCAAACCATGCCCCAAGCGAAAATTGACTCCAAAAAAGTTACTTGTGAGCGTTTGGTGGACTAGTGCTGGTGTCGTTCACTACAGCTTTCTTAAATCTGACCAGACGATTACGGCAGATGTCTATTGTCAGCAACTGCAAACCATGATGGAAAAGCTAGCTGCTAAACAACCGAGGCTGGTTAATCGCTCTAGGCCACTGCTGCTTCATGATAACGCTAGACCACACACTGCACAACAGACGGCTACCAAATTAGAGGAGCTTCAATTGGAATGTCTAAGACATCCACCGTACTCTCCGGACCTTGCCCCAACAGATTACCATTTTTTTCGAAATTTGGATAACTTCTTGCAAAGGAAAAAATTCAACTCCGATGGGGCAGTCCAAACCGCCTTCAAAGATTTTATTGATTCCCGTCCGAATGATTTTTTTAGTAAAGGGATCGATGAACTACCTATGAGATGGCAAAAGTGCATAGATAGCAATGGTACATACTTTGATTAAATAAATATATTATAACAAAAAAAAAATCGGCTTTATGTTCCTCCCATACTAGACGTCAATTTCATATGTAAGGACCTAATACATACATTAGTTATCTTCGGAATGAACAGTCCTTGGTGAATCGTAAATCTAGTACCTTGTTTATGTAGCAATCGATACTTATACTTATTTATCTTTACGATACCTTGTTACTTATGCACCTAAGTATAATGTAATTTATTGTTTCTAAAAAGCTTAGATATATCTTTAGTTGTACATTCCAATGATTTATTTATTAATTAATTTTATTGTCGAATTTTAAATAAACCATACATCGAAAGATGACACTGTTAAAAGCTTCAGCAACTAAAGAGCGTACACGAGATGTCTGAAAGTATACCTGGAGGCGGAAGAGTTCTGTGTATACATCTATATGCATGTATCATCATCATCATCAATGGCATCGACAAAGTTATAAAATATTTTTGGGATTCTATATCTGATAATGCGTTTTAAATTTATAAGACGCTTATGTGGAAAATCTTTGGTCGGCAACTAGAAGGGAATGTGGTGCCGGCTATAGCGTAGTAGTTAGAATAAAGAAAGAATCGCTGAGATGGTTTGATTAGGTGGAACGTCAGGTGGAACGAAAAATGAATGCAGTCATTGAGTAAAATGAGTTAGAATGTACTGAATTCGAGATTTTATAGGAAATATAGTCTATAAATTTATATAAAACATGATTTTGGAAGGGATAATACAAAAATCTAGAATTCAGTAGATTCTAAATCAGTAATCGCAGGTGACTGCATTCAAAACACTATTTATTTATTTATGGATATTGCTGCCTTTGCTTTTATACCACATTTGATCATAATAATTGTTTTAGTATAAATTGTCCTGCTAAGAAATGTTATCCTGAAAAGAACTGTATTTATCACCCCCTGTATAAATGAAAATAAAAAATAATTTTCAGAACGGGGGTCCGCCTCGGAGAGTGGGACACCTCTACTTCTCGAGACTGCCTCCTGGGAGTCTGCTCTGCTCCTGTGTTGGACGTCCCTGTGGAGTCCTCGGTGGCGCACGAGGACTACGAAGTGAACAGTCGCTCTCAGGTCCACGACATAGCTCTATTGAGATTGGCTTCAAATGTAAGGTATACAGGTAGGCAAATGCTATGATCTTGGTAGCTTCTGTAATATTCTGTGTACATTTTACTGCCTTCTCTTCTTCGTTTTCAACACCTTACTGTCAAAGAAAACTAAAGTATGACGTTGTAGATGATATTTCGCTACCTATATTAGTCAATAGTAGTGGCATTTCTAGCGCATTATAGAATTGAAGCGGGACCCACCATAGAGACCCGAGGCTATTGTATGAGCAAAAGCTCTCGTGGCGGCCTTCCTCTTTTGCCATCCAGGTTTGCATTGTTTTAATGCTAAAGCAGTTTTAAGGAACTGCATAAACCACGTCACTATCTCTGGGGTGCATTAAAGGAGCAAAAATAAAATAACGAAATAGTCAAATATAAAATTTATATCACAATAAATAACAATTTAACAAATATTACTATAAAATGGAATGAGAAATGAATATAATACGATAGAAATTCTTTAATTAGGAATTCAAGGGACCAAAAAAAACATTTAGAATTTTGTGGAGTCCCGTTAATTCGAAATTCAAGATGCAAAAAAATCGCTCTGCGTTTGCGAATATTCGAATATTCCAAATTCGCCAAATATCGTAAAACTCATGAAAAAAGCCATTGATTTTGTGATAAAAGTCTGTATTTTTGCATATTTCAAGAAATCATTTCGAAAACGCAATATTTATTATGATAATTATTATGCTAATAATAAAGATCGCAATATTTCCCTTATCTACTAATGTTGACATATTTGTTTTTATCACTTGCAAAAAATATCGAAAAAAAATTTCAATTTCGTCCAAATTAAAAAAAAAAAAACGAACTATGTGAACTAAAATGTATTTATTTATTGTGCAAGGAGCTAAAAACCGTTTCGATGTACGAATAACCGGCGTTTTAGAATTATTGGGATGATTATGAAATAAACTACTGTGAAATAAACGCTTGGGTCTTGTGGGTTTTAAAAATTTCGAATTATGCCGAATTCCAAACATTCCGGGGTTTGATTAACGGGGTTTTACAATATAACCAAATGCATATAACAAAGTATAAAAATCAACAATATAAAATATAAGAGATACTAGTCAATAAAAGATTTAGGTTTATTTTTTAAAAGAAGAGTTATTTAAAATTCCGAAAATTTGGTCATTAAACGTATTGAGGTAACCAGAATAGTACCAGACCTTACATGCGATAATGTAGGAAATATTTGTGGATGTCGTGCCATGAAAGTAGGAGAATATCATGGCTGAGGAACCCAAGGCAATGGTTTGGCCAGGTGCCTGTAGAGTTTTACCGGGCCACAGTAAACAAAGTAATGAGAGCCAATGTCCGTTGAATGGATTAGAAGTGAGAATAAATAAAGTGTATAAAAAAAAGCAAAGGCAACAATATCCTAAAAACTAACCCATAAAAAACAAGTTTTTTAATACTACTTTTCTCATTGAATCAGGTTTCGTACCTACTGCATGTGTCGGGGTCATTTGTATTGATTGCAATTTGAAAAAAAACATTAAAATTTCGAAAAAATCAAAACAATACTATAATTATTAAATTTTTTAAACGAATATTTGTTAGATCATTTTTATCGTCGCCACAAGTCTGCCTGCAAAATTTCAGCTCGATTGGATTTTTTATTTCTACAGTTTACACCTATTACAATAAAATAAAAATCTTATATATATATATATATATATTAGGTCCTTACATATGAAATTGGCGTTTAGTATGGGAGGAACATAAAGCCGATTTTTTTTTATTATAATATATTTATTTAATCAATGTATGTACCATTGCTATCTATGCACTTTTGCCATCTCATAGGTAGTTCATCGATCTCTTTACTAAAAAAACATTCGGACGGGAATCAATAAAATCTTTGAAGGCGGTTTGGACTGTCCCATCGGAGTTGAATTTTTCCCTTTGCAAGAAGTTATCCAAATTTCGAAAAAAATAGTAATCTGTTGGGGCAAGGTCCGGAGAGTACGGTGGATGTCTTAGACATTCCAATTGAAGCTCCTCTAATTTGGTAGCCGTCTGTTGTGCAGTGTGTGGTCTAGCGTTATCATGAAGCAGCAGTGGCCTAGAGCGATTAACCAGCCTCGGTTGTTTAGCAGCTAGCTTTTCCATCATGGTTTGCAGTTGCTGACAATAGACATCTGCCGTAATCGTCTGGCCAGATTGAAGAAAGCTGTAGTGAACGACACCAGCACTAGTCCACCAAACGCTCACAAGTAACTTTTTTGGAGTCAATTTTCGCTTGGGGCATGGTTTGGCTGGTTCGGCAGGGTTCAGCCATTGCGATGAGCGCTTCCGATTATCGTACAGGATCCACTTTTCATCACAGGTAATGATTCGAGTTAAAATCCCTTCATTATTGTGCCGGTTGAGTAATGCAACGCAGCAGTCAACGCGCGTTTGTTGATTTGCTTCACTCAATTCATGAGGTACCCACCTTTCAAGCTTTTTCACCGTACCAATTTGCTTCAAGTGGATTAAAACAGTTTTATCACTAACACCGCAGCCTGCAGCTAACTCGGATGTGGTTTGCGATGGATCCGCTTCCACACTAGCCTTCAATTCTTCATTATCAACTTTGGTCTCCGGCCGTCCACGGGGCTTGTTCTGCAGGTCGAAATTTCCAGAACGAAAACGTTGAACCAAAAACGCACTGTGTTTTCTTTTGCGGCACCGTCGCCATACACATCATTAATCCTTCGAGCCGTTTCTGCAGCACTGGTGCCACGGTGGAACTCGTACTCGTAAATAACGCGATATTTCAAGTTTTTTATTTTGTAAACTGAGTGACGCAAAAAAAAAAAACAATTGAGGAAAAAACAAATGAATTATAATTTTCAAAACACAAATACATGAGTAAATAGCTGTATAAATTTGGATTTGGAATTCTTAACCAAAGAGAAGATATTTTAGATCAAATTTGCCAGTACGGCAAAACACCAATTTCATATGTAAGGACCTACGATATATATATATATATATATATATATTATATATATAATATATATATATATATATATATTACATATATGTTTTGCTGGAGGTTCCGCGAGCGTTATTTATGTAACAAAAGGAAACTTCTGGGACTCCCTCGCGTTCGTTAAAACGCGAGGGATACAGAAGTTCCGTTTGTACATATTACCATATATATTATATGTATATATAATATATATATAATATATGCGTGCATGTAGATATATATCTACATGCACGCACGATCGTTTACAAATGTGTTTATACATACATTCATATGAAATTTATAAAACAATATCTTTTGTAATAATTGTTGTATTGTGTTTTCTTTTGTTTGCTAGGGGATTTGATTATGCTTTACTTAACACCAATTGTCAAGGGAGTCAATATCAGAATGAAGGAGTAGACAGACTTGGGTAGTTTATTTGGTTTATTTATTTTATTTCTACGGTTTACACCTATTGCAATAAAATAAGAATCTTTTACATGTCTAGATAACAGTGTACATTAATGTGAATAATACTGCATGCATGATCATTTACAAATGTATACATATACATAGATACATACATATGAAATTTAAAACACAATTTCTTTTGTAATAATTATTGTATTGTGTTTTTTGTTTGCAAGGGAATCTGATTATGCTAGAATAATGCTTATGTAAAATGTGCCTTGAATAGACGCAAGGGGGACATTCTTCTGCGCTGATCCAATCCCCTCTCATAAAAACGGGGTTTTGTTCATCTCTGTGACACAATGTTTAAAAAAACATATTTTTGCTAAGTACATATATCACAAATGACAATTATTAAGTGTATATCAGTATGAACAATATGAGAAGAGAAGATGTATTCATATATGACATAACAAAGTTTAATCAAATGAATTAACTGTAAAATGTTCGTTAAGGAAATTGCGGTAACGACTTAAGTTAACATTGAGAATATCTGCAATTTGTGATTTTTTATAGGAAATTTTTATAGGAAATAGGGTTAAATCCCTTCCAAAATCATGTTTCCAAATTACTATTAAAAGCAAAGGCAGTAATATCCACTTCAACCAATCAACCCCAAGGATGTGTCGCATGACAAAATAGCTGCTTCATGCTAAAATGAGAGTTGACGTCAATTTTAGACTGAAACATCATAGCAAAGATAGCAATATCCAGTTATGTAAATAGCAAAAGCAGCAATGTCTACTATTTGTTAGCAAACGCAAGGAAACTGAGGTGGCAATTATTTTAAAAAACTTATTTCCATTAATAAGTATGTTGCATCTATACACTTGTACCTATACCAGATAATCTCGCTTTTGTAGTGACAGGTTATTTTAATTTATTTTTTATTTATATTGATGACTTTTGTATTATATAAGCCTTTCCATTTCAAAAACATTTGAACAAAAATTGGCATCGCAATTTTTAATTTCGCAGCTTAATTGTAAATATGGTAATTCACCAATCAGATTCACCTGTACTTGGGCGCCAAACAATCACGCGAGACCAGTCGATATGCTGAAACGGTAAATCGTGAAGGTTACTTTGAAACTTGAAGAGCATTCACCTGTTCTTAATCACGCGTTCTGAAATTTGTTGTTTTTGAAGTTGTTTTCTGTTCGGTCGTTTAGCACTGACCTCGGCGGAGTTCGCTCGTTAACGTAGTCGAATGCATATAATACATTGAATCAAGTTTATAATAATAATAATGTTTATAGGTTGTAAGTGCAAGACCTAGTCCGCCAAGTAAATTACGAGTTACATATAAGCTATATGTATATACAGGGTTATTTGGAAAACAATAATAACCTTGCAGGATTATATTTTTGCCTTGATTATGAGTCGAAAATGTTCAAGCTATTATGAACTAATATCAATAGTAATGGAGATATGCGACATCAAAATTTGCATTTTTTTTCAATATTTCTGACTTATATTTTGTAAAACGTTGGACTATCATTACACTAACTTATATCAAATATGAAAAATTCATTCCCTTTAATACAGATCAAATAAAATAATAAAAACCTTCGAATTCCAATTGGAAAACATTCCAATTGGAAAATTTTCAGGGTTTTTTCATTTTATTTAACTATTTTATTTAACTACAAAAAACTCGCAGACATAGAGCTAAGTAAAAATACACGGTTCAGACTAGATCTATGGAACAAATTTGTTGGGCGCAAACGAGTGAGTTTAATTAAGAATTGACATGAAGTTAGGTACAGAAAAGACGGAAATAAAACTTCTAGCCGTAGGAAGAACTACGGCTAGAATTTTAAATCGGAAAAAACCAGATACGTCACGTTAAAGATAAACGTCAGAAATAAAACTTCCAGCTGTAGGACGAATAACGGCTAGAATTTTAAATACAAATTTTTCTTAATAAATAATAAAGAATACAAAAGATCACTTTTAAAAAGAGTGTTTTCATCTACCAAAACATAAGAGAATGCACGGATAATATATGTTTTTTTTCTGAGATATGCAACCAGTGGTGGACAGCTTGAAATGTATTGGCCCCATACTGATGATTTAAAATACATACCAGCAAGAGTACCTGCACAAATAATGATCGCTAAATATTTACTTTTTAGATTGGATTAGACCGATCTGTCTCCCCTTGATCAGTCGGATGGTGTCCCAGAAGTCACATCTCGGAGAAGAATTGACGGTCGCCGGATGGGGGCGCACAGAATCCAGTAAGTCTTTTAGTTTTGAACTTTTTAAAATTGTATTAACCGTGTCTTTGTGGATAGCGGGTACACGCAGTCAGTTCATGACTTCGTGTTCGCAGAAACACGAGTTTTACGAAAATATGTATTTTGGTAAAAAAAGGTTTATCAAATATTTATCTGATAGAATTTTAATAAGATGTATTAAATTATGAATAATATGTTAAGATTCATTTCTAAGAAATTCTTCTGGTTAACTTCAGATTACTGACGCAAAATATGGGCTCATGTCTCTGCTAGTTTCACATTTTGAAAATTGATCGTTAAGGAACGACTAATTGATTATTTTTATTATGATCGATTTCCAAGCAACCGCTATATATGTTTTAACATTTTAATCACATCGCGAAAACTTTTATAAGGTCTGTAATTATTTTGTTTATCATACCAATGATCAAATGAATAATGACTGAAAAAAAAAATGTTTAGAGGTTAGTTAAACTATTTCTTAAGGAGAGGAGAAGTGTCCTTGTGTTAATCATCTTTCTATGTGAATAATCTGTGTGATTTTCCAACGGAGGGCCAAGTCACTGCTTTTTCTGATGATCTGCACTACTTTTTGAAGGTGGATCATGAACAAATTGCATTCAAAATAGCAGAAAGTGGTTCAAAATTCGTTAAAAAATGGCTTGACCGAAATCTACTGTCACTGAACATTGTCAAACGCAAATACCTAAAATTCAATCTAGCGGAGGTTGCCCAACCTAAAGCTAACCCAAAATGTTACACACAGATCCACAACTGTAGTTTAAGTAATCATTGCAACTGTGTCTCATGTTAATTCAAGCACTTAGGGCTTTAAATTGATAATCAACTCCATTGGCAAAATCAAGTACAAGCTAAGGTAAGAAATTTGGCACATATAATGTTTAAAAATCTAAAGTCTTTATTATTATTTTTTATTATTTTTTTATTAAACTTTATTATTAATAAATTAAAAATCTAAAAAAATAAATAAAGTAATATAGTGGATAATTCAATCCCCCATTAAATCAGGCGCATGTTCTTATATGTTGTTCTTCCTAGCTGATTACATTAGATTCAAACGTATGTTCTTATATGTTGTTCTTCCTAGCTGATTACATTAGATTCAAACGTATGTTCTTATATGTTGTTCTTCCTAGCTGATTACATTAGATTCAAACGTCTTTTTGTAAGAAATCGAGACTTATTTAATCTCGCTTAAATAAAAACTACATTAAAACCGATTACGTTTTTCATAAACATATATTTCCCGAAGTAAAATTCGGGAATTGCGACCCCTTCATTATAACATCTTTCTACAAAACTTGCATAAACAGTGTAAGCCGGATAACGGCAAGTATTAAGTTTGACATTTTCATAATTTACAAAGGCGAATAAAAGTCAATGCACCAGACATGATGCCGAATCGTGATCAAGTTGACTTACAAATGAGAAAAGTTAAAGAAGAGATCTATAAAACAATCGCCGCAAGGCGAAAAAACGCTGCGGCATAATGTCGCAAACAGTAGTAGTACGTAGTGTTGTAACAAAAGGTTTTGAATCGTATCGCGCGCACTAAGCGGCAAAATAACGCGGCGGAGAAAAATCTGCAACATGTTACAACTCGCAAAATAACGCATCTTTTTAGTCTTGACCGCGCACTACGCGCTGTTTCGCTGTTATCATATAATATTTTATGTGAAAGAACAATGGCTACAAGC